>WBMZ01009130.1:0-148710 GCA_013400975.1 Atrichornis clamosus | reverse complement strand
CGGAGCCGCGAGGTGCCTGCGCGCCGGCCGGGAGCGGCCGCGGCGCTGTCGCCGCTTCCCAGGTCGCGGAGCGGCGGGAGCCGCGGCAGCGGCAGGAGCGGCGGGAGGGTGCGAGGGTAAGCGGGTGCCGCCGCGGCAAGGCAGAACCGGTCCCGTTAGCCCCAGCCCGGCGGCGCGGAGAGGATCCCCCACCTCGCCCAGGGTCAGGTGCGGGGATGCCCGGGGGGGCTCCTGCCGCAGGCCCGGCGGCACGTCCCGGTTGACCGGGCAACGGAGCCACTGAGGAATGTGACGGGCGGGCGGCTGGGCGCTTGTGGCCGCCACGGCAGCTGGGCGGCTGCCGCTGCCGGGGAAGGGGCGGAGGCGCGGGGCGCCGCTTTCTTCTCCCTGCGCTCGGGCAGGGGGAGCGAAGGGGCTCTCCGGCCCGCGGGTGCCGCTTCCTTCGCGGCAGAGGAGGGCGGGGAGCGCCCCCGGCAGCGGCAGGAACCGGGGACAGGGGCGTTCACCTCCACGCTTCTCTGCAGGGCGCGCAGCCGAGCGCGGGGCGGCTCCGGGGCGCTGGTGATGAGGGCGCCGTGCAGGGGCTGAAGCCGACGGCGGGCGGCGACCATGACGGTGTTCCGGCAGGAGAACCTGGAGGAGCACTACGAGACGGGCGACGACCTCGGCAGGTGCGTGCGGGCGGATGGAGTCGTGGCCGCTGAGCACGGCGGGGCAAGGGGCGACGGCAGGCGCGCACCCGCCGTTGCCTTTCCACCCCGCCTGAGGTGCCTGAAGACGGGGAGTTGGATTTGAAGTTACCGCGTGTTTGCTTTTTTAATACGGGTTTGATGGGATTTTTAGACCTGTTCCTAAGTGGTATTAGACCACCAATTCCTAAGTGGTACGTTCTCAGCCTCCTGGGTGCTGTGCGGCGCGTACGGGCGTACCTGCGGCCGGCGGCGCAGCTGTGGCACTGCGAGGCTCGCTGCTGTTCGCCGGGCGGGTGACTGCGAACGTGCTGGGTTTGGAGGAGAGAAGTTTGCGTGAATAGTGTGAAGGACTACATGTGTATTGCGTGTTGGGCTTTGCTTTAAGAACAGAATTAAAGAAGTGAGAGAAGCCCTATATTTCATCAGTAGTACTGTGGTGAAGATCACTGTCTGGACATCGCTGTTGGAGCTGGGAGTCAGATCAGGGGATGTGAGCAGAGCGCTGCAGATGCAGAGCTGCCTGCTTGAACCTTCATTCTTGAATGCTGTGTAGTTGGAACCTCCTTCGAGCTCGCACAATTATTCATGCCTTCTTTTTTTTTCAGTGCTTTCCATGTTTTAAAACACTGAATTGTTACATGCGAGTCCTTTTCATCTTCCTTCCCCCTTCTTTAAGGAGTAATCCAGTGGCATTCTAGCACACTAGTACGGCAGAATCCTTCTCGAGTGTTCATCTTGGTGGTTTCAGAGCGTAGGATTGGTGTTAAATTAACATAGGGCACTCAGTGTACATCGGACAGATGCTCCCGTGTCTCGCTGTGCATACCTTTCCAGTGAAGGGTCCAGTCATAGCAAGCGTTGTGAACAAGGCACTTGTATAGGCAGGAACGCAGAAGTACATCACGATTTCTTTAAGACAAAAAAAAGTGAAGAAAAAACACCCAAACCACAGCTAACCAACGAAAAGCCTCCCACATTATAGAAGAGTTAATTGCACTGTATTTCAAATAAACTTCATCCCATTTATGTACAAGCTTCTTGACATGATTGGTGAATATGTACTTTTATTTTCACTTAGTGTTCTGGGTTGACATTTTCATACATCTAGAATAACATTCTCTGTTGGGCCATGAGGTAATATTAACTTACTGGATAACTTGATAGGAAGACTGGTTATCATGCTAAAGCATAAGTGTAGATTGTGTGGTCTAAACATTTTCTTTGGGGCACCTAAAATTGTTTGATTTGATTTCCAGTCTTTTTGACAAGAATACCTAGTGTTCCAAAATTCAGATTTAGGTTTCTGGACTCTTAAAAATAAAACCATTGTTGTGCTTACAGGTACTGATACATGATATACTTTATAGAAGAAAATAAAGACACATATATATTGTGGGGTTTTGAGATTCATCAGGGAGAAGACGATGTCATTATGCAAGTTTAGGAAGTGTTAAGGTTTATGTAACTTCTCTTTAATATATTTTAAAGAGGAAGTGTCAGTGCAGTGTTTGGTCCGTGGTACATATTTATGAGATAGAACAATTCCCCTTAGGCCAATTGCATAAGAAATGTTTAAATATATGGAGGTTTTTTCCAAATAAATGTTATTTGGAAGTCACATGTTAGCTCCAGAACAGCAGTGGACACCAGGCATTTCCTTTTTACAGTATGGGAAGTGCAAACACTGAAAATGTTAGGTAGTAAAACAACAACAAAAAGATCCAGAATGAATGGGGTGTTTCAAATTGACAGTGTTAAGTAACAGCGTTCAGCTTAAGAATGGCGTATTAGTTTCATCAGTTAGTGACAGGGTATTACAACACCAAGGGGTTTATTCATCCTAATGGTATATAAGCTTGGCATGCAGTCTAAACCTGTAATATTTTATGAATTTTAAAGAATGTTAAAGTTTACTTTAGTGTTTGCTTGAAAGAGAGTAAAGAAATCAAAGAACCCCATCAATTTTATCTACTTTTGTGAGAAAACAGTGTGATAAAACAGTGTGAAATGTTTGACAGGGCTTTTGCTTTTAAAATAGAATATAGTTCTTTAAAACGGGCAAAGCTTTCACTTCAACATCATTTTAAGAAACCAGGATTATTCTAGTGTGAAGTGTTTCCATAAAACCATAAGAGTAAGCAAATCTCAGGATAGTTGTATGGTTTAGTTCAGTGGTGGTTTTAATTTCTTTTTGAACTTAAATTTCTAGGGTTGCATGAAATACTTTTTTGTAAATCTGTCACTTTCCATTTCTCATTTACCCCTTAGGTAGGTTTCTGACTGTTAGGTTTACATGTAAATGTAGCTACCCCGAGGCTCAAAACTCAAAAAACGGTGAATATTAAAAACACTTTTGACTTTAAAATATCCTGTATTCATTTGGGAACCCAAATTGTGAATTAATACTTGAGCTAAGTAATGATGAGAGGTTCCATTTTGCAAAATCAGCCTATTTTCCCCCTTCTCATGAAAGAATTCTTTTGTTTCCTCTTACTTAGCTGCAGCATGAAGCAAACAAGGTGAATAAAATAACAGGTGAGTTTTTATTGACACAGTTGTGTTTGAATGAAGGATCCTAAAGTTCCTAGGCCAATCTGCCTTTTGAGAGAGCTCAGTGAAGATGCAAATGCTCAGATATTTTAATAGTCTTCACTGTTTTCCCTTGTAAATTATTTAAGTCTTTGTTGCATTATAATACTTCCAACAGTAACTAGAATAAAAAATCATTTGAATAAGAAAGGTGTCTTGAAGAAAGCAAATGGGCTGTGTAAATGAAATTTTTGATGGAAAGTAATAAAGGAGGTTTAAGTATTGCTTAGCATAAAACCTAGGGTTGTTGGAAAAAAGGAGAAGGGATGATGGTGTGCCTGGGCTAAAAAAAAATACATTTTCTAGTTTTCTGGTATTTCACACTGCTTTTGCAGAAAAAGTAGTAAACAATCCGAGTCCTGTTACCAAAATGTTTGAGTTTTGTTCTAGTCTTTAGTTTGTTTTCATTTATGCATGGGGAGAATAAGAAAAAAGAAATTTGGGATTGTGAGTACTGACAGGATCACCCTTATTTATTTTTCTTGCCCACACGTGATTTCTTCTGACAAGTTCGTGGCTGTTCAGGTTGGTTTATCTTAAGCTTTTGTACTGAAGCTTTGTACCAGTCTTGCAAGACTTATAGGTCTAATGCTGTCTTTAGAACGTGTAAGGAGATTGTGCTCTTGATTAGTGTATGGTGCGTTGCATAAATTTTTTTTTCCACCATGCACATTTGAAATTACATGTATTACTTGTCCAGATGCAGGCTACCTACGGATGTGTTAAGTAATCATTTAACCATGAAATTTCAATGGCTGGTAAACGTTATCATGGAAGAGCAACAAATTTGCTAAAAGCTATTTTGTCATTATAGTTCTGCCTGCAGTTGCAGGTGGTGTGACTGTGCATTTTAAATACCCTGCTGCAGTGCTTTTACTTCAGTCTGCCCAAAAGACAGGAATTCAGGTTCATCAGTATTAAAAACCTCACTATGGTGAGCAAGCAAGTAAAGATCTTCAAACCACACCAAACTATTCAAAGTATTTTTTTGCCTCTTGTGACTGGCCTTGCTTGGGAATTCATACAGTATTGTGGGAAATGCAGTGTTGCTTAAATAACTTTAGGGAGACATATCAAAAGCTATGGTATACATACATACTTTGTTTGTCTGTGTGAATTGAAAGGATTTAGTTCCTGGTCTTAAAGACAGTGCCTTCTTTCTTCACCCCCTACCTTCATGTTTGTTTTTTGGTTGTTTTATTTTCCTTTAAGCTTTCATGTGCTTTCTAAAAGAGATGCAGGCTGTTAAGGTAAGGTTTTGGGATTGAGGAGTGGTGTTTGCATTGCACTGTGGTGTGGAATTTTTAGATTCTTATTGATTCAGAAAGTAGGAAGAGGTATCTTAACAGTTTTGAATGTCAAGCTTACTTGGACCTGTTGGACTCACTAGGGAAACAGCTGTAACTTGTTGAAGGAAAGCAACAATGAATCTTGCCATTTTTGGAGACTGCTCTGTCTCTGCTTGGTAGCTCGCTAAGCAGAGAGGCTAAGAGTAAAAAAGCAGTAAGCTTACTCTGCTACATAGCATACCTAATAGCTTTATCAGTTGTGAGAGAAAAATGCATGGGATTATATGCTGAGGATGTTGATAAGAGAGAACAGAGAGCTGTGCAAATATGTATTTACATTCTGTAAAATGTTCCTCTACCTTTCAGAGTTGAGTGAAAAAGGATTCTTTTTTTATTTTTCCCTGGGTACTGGAAAATTATTTTCATAGTAAGCAGGGAGTATGTAGGCTGAACATACCAAAAAAAAAAAAAAAAAAAGCATGTATGTGCTTTTGTTTATTCACATACCAGTTTTCAGTAGCACTGCTTTTACAACTGCGGAGGCTGGCTGTCATCTATCCAAACACCATGACTGTAACTACATTGCACTGAAATAACCCAAACAAACCAACTTGAATGGCAACGACAGTTTGACCTTCATGGCACTTTTCAGGCTTGACAGCCTAAGGTAATCTTGCTAACTAGCCAATGTACTAAAATTCTGTTAGTACTGTCAGGCTCTGTTGTGAGATGTATAGAATGTGAAACTCATTTGATGTGAGACTTCCTTTCTAAAGGGTCACATTTAAAACAGTGACAACCATCTTTAATAATGTTATAGTGTAACATTTTCTCGTATGAATTACCAGGAAGTCATTTGAGGAAAGGAAGGAGCAATGTCAAAGATGGTTTCGTAAGACACAAAGTGTTGCATGGAAGCTATACAATTTTTAACTGTAGCACATTTAAATTTCTAGTTTCTGTTTTCTTGGATTTTCTTGCTATAAGCGCATCTCCATTGCTCCATTAAAAGGCATGTGTTAACTTTTCTTGTCATACAGCAGTAAAGTGGTTAAACTGAAGAAGCAGAAGGTGCAGACCTCTGTGGTGCCATTTCCTGTGTTTTTCATACAGGCATGGTGATGAATACTGCAAGTGTGCAATTCACTGTTTTTATAACTACTTTATGCAAATTTTAGTACTACATGATAATTAATTAAATTGTGTGGACTATATGAGTTTCTCAGGGAAAAGAACCTTGGAAGGCACTTTGAAAATGTTGACCATAAAGCCATGTTTTGACCAGGAAACCTGGTGGGTTGGTGTCTTTGTGTGCTCTTCTGTTTTTATTTGAAGAATTGAAAGTTGTGTAATGCAAATTACACCAAATAACCCTTTCTGTGCTGTTTGTGGATCATGTACATGTTTTATCAGTCTTTTCAACCCTCAGAGGAGACACTGGTTATTCCAGGCTTGTCTGAAAGTCCTGGTCTTGGTGGTTGCATGGATATTGAAGAGGAAGGTTTTTAACTGGAAGCATGTAAAAATTATGCCTCTCAAGTCAGTTTACCTCCCGGCCGTACCTCAGAATGTTTCCTTTCACAAATGCATGATAACCTGCAAGCTGCTGATAGCGCAGGCTGCAAGAGCTGTCACCATACAGTGCCACTGGTGACAATTGCTGCCTTATAAAGTGTCCTAAGAGGTTTGCTTTGTGAAAAGCACAAGAAGTGCTGATGCTTCTTTGGGTATAACTTGGTCCTGGTAACTTTATTTCTCTCTGAGGGAGAATAATGACTGCTTTGTATGGCTTTTAAAACACTGTGTAATAAAAACTAGAGCTTGCTGATTATTCTGTGCTTTCAGTTTAAATGCACAAATCTTGGTAAATCTAAACTCATCAGGAAGCAGATAAAAATGCTTGTCTGATTTTTCTTCTAGCCAGGCTCAGCGAGGCATGATCAGTACGAGAGCAGATATGTTAAGGGTGTGCTAAAACTTTGATCTGTCTTTCTGGGCTTTCCCTTTTTGTCTTTCTGTGTTTGTGGGGTTTTTTTGGTGTTTGTGTTTCTTCCTCCTCATTATCTCCCTTTACAGATGTTTGAGTATGTCAGTTTCTCTGCTGGTGCTGTGTACTGAACAGAAGTTGGCCCCTGTAGCCCAGGAAAAGTAGGCTGACACTGCCTTTTCATGAGAGCTTTGTGCAAGGCTCAAGGGTGCACTGTTGGTGGCTGAAAGGGGCAGTATCTCTTTCCTCTACTGTGTGTTTCTGTGTAGGTTGTTTTGTTTTGGTTTTTAATGTAGTGCTGCTGTCAAAGGGGAAAAGTACCCAATCTTATATTTAATTTTTGGCAGCAGTCCACTTTCAGATCATCTGAAAGCAATGTGAAATCTCAGCCTGCATGGAGCTGTGATTGCCTCCATAAATCTACTTCAAGTTAAATATGCAGGAGGGATAGAGATAAAAAGTCTCTTTACTACAAAGACAGAGGAACGTAAACCAACAACAACGGAGTTTAATCTGGAAATTAGGAGAACTATGGGTAGTGAAGTAGTTCTGAAGTAATCTTCAAAAATGGTTGTTGCAGTTAGAGGTATTCAAAAGTGTATCAGTTTTTGGAGATCACACGTTTCTTGTGAGACCGTGGCTTAACGTCCAGGTGTCTTTCTGTTTTTAACTGGCATGGTTAGCAAACCTGTTCAAGTTGTTGATTTTATATTCTGAAGAAAAGATGCCAGTTAAAGCAGCAGCTCAGTAGCTTGTTTCCTAGTGGTAGTGACTTGTGTAGGAGCTCTGTCTCAAATAAAACTGTTGTTTATCAAACTGTGTTTTGACCCCCTTGCAGGAAGATGGGTGACACAAGGGATTATCCACCAAACCTGAACAGCACTATTTGACTTGCCGTGCACTATAGTAGGTTATACTTCGCCATGATGAGTTCATGGCTGAGATGGGTGGAAGCAGAGAGAAGTGTGGACAAAGCTTAAAGATCTTCAAACCTTAACTATTTTGTTGCATGTTTAGTTTATGCAGTAAATTTTGGTGTAACATAAATGGTGTGAAATTCAGCAAAACTTGTTACAAGGGCTTGTGCCAACGAGTCTAATATAGGTGATGTTGCTACACTGAGATCTCGTCTAGGAGGTGATACGGGGTGAACAGAGCCTGCATATTTTGATCAGTTGTGAGCTGACATTCCTGTTGGTTTTGGTGCAGCTATGGAACAGACTAATAGCAAAGACAAATTGTAGGGGCTGGTATCTCTCCATATCCTTGCAAACCCTGCTATGTCCTGTCGCTAGCGGGCCCGGACACCAACGACACGGACGGCCTTACGTAGATGCAAAACCGACCTCTTTATTGTATTTACAAAGGTGCTTATATACCTTAGCACGCTGGACTAACATAAGGTCATTGGTTCACTGACCAGCCACCCCCCAGAGGGACTGGCTGGACCCAGTAACTCTTACCTCATGTTTTCTTCTTTGATCTCATAACAAGACCATGTTTATAATACTTTAAATTGTTTTCCTGCAGCGTCCTTGAGAAAGGCTTGGTGGCGCACAGACACTTGTCAGGAAACTGAAATCTCTGTGCACCCAGGCCTGTAACATCCACAATGTCCTGCTTTAAGTGTTGCTTGCAGCTCTTGTCCCTGCATTTCAAAGAGATTGCTGCTGTTCTCTTCCAAAGTGAAGAAGAGATACTAAGCTAAGGTGGTGGTGTGGGAAGAAGCTTCTTAAGAAAGAAGACTTAACCCTTCAGTACATTTAGCCTTGTACCACTAAGCTTGGAGTAGTATGATTTTTAAAAAAAAAATACACTGGAAGAATTAAAATAGTTAGTGAAACAAAGAAACTTCAGAAACTAAAGTTACATTTACAGTTTTCATACGTGATTCTGCAGGTTGGAGTTGAAAGGTTGCTTGCCTCAAGCAAAATGACCTTATGGGACATGTTGAAATGAGACCAGTGTGAACAGAGAATCTAAATTGTATCAAGATTGAGCTTGTAAAATTAAAGAATTGCATGATACTGTCCTGGAACAGGAGAAAGCCGATAAGGATATAGTCATTGTGAATATCTTGGATCAGTGTTAACACTCTCTTTCAAAGTTTCCAGGCATATTGTAGTCTTTGAGGGTGTTGTCCTGTGGTTCTTCAAGTGCTGTATTATTGGTGTGTTGGAGTTTGGTGGGTGTTTTTGGTTGTGGCACACACTGATGTGAGAGGGAATACCTTGTGACAGGTGCTATTCCCCCAGCCCCAGAACAGTTCAGGATTGCTGTAAAACACTACACTGAGTAATCCACATGGTGGTCTGCAGCCTTGTTCTCGTGGTTTTAGATGTTTCCTTCCTCTTATTCCCATCCTGTTTGTGCAAGCTGATGTGCCAGACGGTTTCTGCTTCCAGAGGCAATGGTTTTGAGGAGGAGGCATTGTTGCGTGTCTGTCCAGACCACGTGTGTGCCTCGACCACCAGCAGCCGGGACCCTGCAGTGTGGTGCTGTGCCACTCACTAGAGCAAGTCTTCCCTAGTACCATCTCCTTGCATGTGCAAGTCTCTGTTATGAAGCTTAGATGTTCTTGCCTGTATTTAACTGGAAGAAAAATACCTTACTGGGTGGTCACAAACATATGGGGTAGACATCCAAAGCTTTGGGGAGTTCATAGCTGGTGTAAATTATGACTGCCTTTACATCCTGATTGAAAGGTATGGTTTAAGGGAATTTTTTTTTTCTGAATTATGGAGAGGAGTGAGGTTTGGGAAAGGAAGAAAATTGCTTGGGGCAGTAGCATTTGTCTGTGCACTTCTTGCCTAAACAGGATGCTAAGAGCCTGTAACTGAACCAGTGTACTGGAAATATTTTATTTTCACTATGTCTTTATTTGTGAGCAATTAATGGTGTGTTTCTAAGTTCTCACAGGTTACTTGAGGAGTCATGCTTTCTGTCTGGTATGTAATTTGACTTCTGGACTGTTGTAGCTTTTTTCAGTCTTCTCTTGAGGGTCAGTGGTTGATGTAAGACTTGAGGTACTGGGTGGGTGTGCCTGTAGAAGTATGCACTTGGAGGATCTGCTTTCAGGCCATGGGAACTGATACCGGAGGGACATTTTCCCCAGATCACAGTCTGTTGGACTTGTAGTGTAATGAAGTTGTTACTCTAGTGGGTCAGAGAAAGGCTGTTCATTTCTGTCATTAACTGTCTTGTGATTATAGAGAAGTGGTATGGAGCTTCTCATTTCTTCTCTCCTATTCTCTCTGTTTTCTGAAGTTTTTAGAGAAGAGGTTGCAGTTCATTGCTGATATGGTATTTTCTAATCCTGTATTTCTAAATGAGACTAAGAAAGCCAGTGGTTAGAATGTGAAATCATATGTGTCCTGTGTGGTGTCTGTTATTTGGTGCTGTGCTTACTTTGCCCAGCTATGTAGGCCAGCTGATACTGTTGTATTATATTATGGTATGCAATTAAGTTATTCTGCCAGATTAAATTATTCTGCCAAGTTTAATGGATGTCAAGGTGTGGGGTTTCCCCCTTTATTCACAGGGGAAGATAATTCTCATGTGTGTCTTACTAGTGTGAGTCCTACAACTTTGAGGCCAAGAACTGGACACTGAATACCTCCATCAATGAAACTGACAGTTTATTATTGTATATAAAAAAAAGAAGTATACGAGTGTCTTGAATAGTAAGAAATTTTAGCACTTTTTTGGTATCTCTCTTCTTGCTGGCCCAGATGCCTTTGTTGGGATGCCTGGCTCCTGTTACCTTTAAGGATTGTGATGCAGATGTAATCCCAGAGACAGATATTCCAATTTCTCTCCTTCAACTTTCTTTGTCTTTTAGGGATTTTTGTTTTGTTTTGCTTTGGGTTTTTGTATGTGTGTGTTTGTGTTTCCTTGTGGTTTTTATTCCTGGCAAATGTAGACTCTAGACATTTTGGTATGGGAGTTCTGACCTTGTTGGTTTATTATCTGTCTGGCAATATTTTCTTATCTCCAAGAGCAGGGCCATCTGTGTAGAATTCATTGATTCCCTGGGAAAGGAAGCATGTCAGGGAATGTCTTAGTTCCTTATGTCTCATCTTTTCTCATGGCTTTTTATTTGAAAGGGCCTTCTGATACTATTTACTTCACATTCTTGCCTGAAAGAAGGATATCTCTTTTCCTGGTTTTGCTGCCAGTTATAACATTAGCTGAAGAACAAACCATTCCAGATCGTATCTTGCAAAGCTGATCTGCTTCTGCTGCCCCTTTTGTTCCTCTAGAAAGAAACCTTTACATTACTGTCCCTCCTAAGGGTGTATTAATTCCTGGTCAGTGCTGGCCTGCCTGCCTTCCAGGGCACTCGGGGTGGCTAAGGCAGCCTAGTGCAAGGGTCCGTGAACGGGATGGTCCTGTTCCTCACCCACTGAGCATCATTCTCCTGCTGCTTCTCCTGTGCTAGCTCTGGCACCGTTCTGAGCGCAGCCTGGCAGCAGGAGGGGATTACAGATTGAGCTCCCTGAACTGGGTCAGCATGGGCATGTCAGACACGGATCAGTGCCAGCCGCCAGCACGGCATAGGAATGCGCGGCCAGTGGGATGGGAAGCCTCTGTTAGTGACAGATAGTGGGTCAGCCTGCTAACCCACGCTGTAGAGCTGCACCCTGCGTGCTCTGTCACTGCCGTGCAGGCGCGGCCGGCTGGGGCCTCATGGAAGAGCTGCTCTGAACTGGGAAGCAAGACCTGGCTGTGATTAACCCTGGACAATGAGACTGGTGACAGCACAGTCTGAGTATGTTTTCCTGTGGCAGCAGCCACAGGGTAGCCAGACTAGCCCGCCTTTGCACAGAGGTCGTAGGGGGCAACTTGGAATTTTTTTTTTTTTTTTTTTGATGTTCTAAATTCCTAAGTGCCCAGGCTTGTCTGTGAGAGTGAATAGTTGTGAATAAAAGCTCAAGATCTGGAAAGCAGACAATTACTTGGCTGTAAATAGTGGCTAATAAAACCATAATGTATATGGGCAGTTACTTAGGCACTTAGCTTGTGTTTGTGGCCAAACTACTTTGTTTTTAATGCCATATCATCTTAAAAAGCTGCCTTTAAGTCAAGGATAAAAGCACTATTTTCATCACTAGCTTAAGCGATGTATTTAGAGCTTGGTGAGTTTCTTACATATTTATCTAACATCAAATTAATAATTGGAGGAGAAAATCCAGAATTTTTATACACAGAAGATTACTCTGCTGTCTTCTGTGGAGCATAAGGGAGGTTGGTTATTTCTCCTTGTGCTCTAATACTAACAGGTTAGTGATACACTTGTGTGCTTTACAGTGATTCTTCATACCTGGAAGAAATAGAGAGTAACCAAACATTGTTAAATCCTTCTCACACCTTTAATTTTTATAATTTCTAGGGAAAGCTGAGTCATAACCTCATAACTTTGCAGTCCATCCTCACTTCTGCTCTCAGTGAATAGATTTCACCCTTTTTCTAGCAAGTGTTTGAATTATCCATATTCTGTGACTGTATTAAATGATTTTTTCAAGTATACTGAAAAAGGATTTTCTTACACAAGCATTGTTTAATGTATTTAACAGGTGCAGCTGTGCTGCAGAAGTGATGCATTTCTGTATTTTTACTTATGGCCATTCAGTATAGTTATCTTCCAGGGTCAAAAGCTGCATAGGAATGTTGCTTATAGGCACACTGGTATTGCTCATTAAGATCATAGGTCATATGCTATAAAACAGGGAGTTTCTGAAAAGGTGAAATGAAGGAAGGCTGTTCATTGTAATGGAAGAATGGATCACACAAGTGAGGCCTGATAAGCATTATCACTAGACTTTTCTTCCCCAAGCTGAAGGACAAACACTCACTCAGGCATGCTTCAGAACCCGTGGCTGAAAAGAGAAGCCTGAAACTCCAAACACGAGTTATGAAATAGCAGCAAGAACAGTCTTTAGCATCACCAATATCAAGTTTTTGTTCTGCTCATATGTTTCAGTATTCACCCCAGGCTCCTGGTTTAAGATTTTCTGAGCAAGTGATGACTGAGCTTTTATAATCAGTTCCAAGTCAGACTTAAGTCACATGTCTTTTAACATTTAGCTAGATTAACTTATGATTTAATGTTAATTGCTGAGCTAGTTTACAAATTTCATGAAAAGTCCAAAAGAAGGGGAAAAAGAAATACTAAAGAACAGTAGAAGCATTAAAACTCTATCCCTGGTATAAATACTTGCAAGGTATATTAAGTTCCTTATTTATATGGGTACGTACTTAGGCATTGATTCTTCAAGTACCTGTGTGTGTACATCTACTTTTTAATACCAGGACTGGCAGTTGCTTGAAAATCTGTGACTTTCTTTGCATTATCTCCCCTTTTTCTTTGTATTTTGCTTTTTATTATGGATGTAGTTACGACTTCAGCTACTTTAAAGTGAAAATACTCTGCTTTTCATATTTTAAGATGATTTCTGAAATGGCTTTAGCAGATGTACATGTGTTCAGACCAAAAGGGTTATTACGAGCACCAGCCCAGGCATCATTAATAGGAAATGGCTGACATACAGCTGCCTTGGAAGTTTTACAGCCATACACATTCCCCCACCTTACATGTTATATACCACTACATTTTGACATGGAATTCACATCAGTGTTTTAAACTCCCGTGTCCATGAGTGGGCTTTGGTCAGAAGTATTTTCTCAAGTACTATCTACCTCTTCACATTCTGTAGTTTGATAATCACTTAAGTGCTTTTGTTAAGGCATTTGAGGCTTAGGAACATTTCACATTTTCACTTTTATGTTGTTTTTACCATCCCCAGTTCTAGTAGAATCATACATGTATTTAGACTGATTTCACTCTCATACTAGTTGTGTTCATCTTACATTTGTCATGTCACCGCATTCAATGAGTTGTTTTTGTTCCCACTGTTACTGCAAAGGAGCATCTCCAAATTCCTCTAGAACAGATCAGTACTTTTTGCTTTTTAGCAATGCACGTGTCAAAGATTAACGACTCAGGAGTGTCCCTTGAGAGAGAACCATAGAATACCAAGATTTAGTCAATCTGACTATATTTCTTTTTATGAATGTGGGAGAGACACTTTGGTTGTGAAAGTGTGGTGTAGCACTGCTGTTGACTGTATGCTAGGAAGCTGAGAGCTCTTGAGCTTTTGCAATACGGCTTAGTCTCATCAAAAAGGAAAATGAAAAAAAAATTGAACATACCACAGAGAAGACTGTTTAAAAACTAACTCTCAGCTTCTCAAACAGTATGTGTAATACCTGTGAATTTATATCACATTGAACTATGTTAGATGAAACTTAAAAGTGAAATGTAATCATATGGTAAAATGAATTCTCAACAAGGAACCATGAAAAATTGTTTACTTCCTGAGCAGTGCGAAGTTTTACAGCTCCTAAAGTGTGGAAGTCCCAGCCTTTAGATACTACGCTTTTGCTTACAAAGGAATAGGCAACAACTTGATTTCTTCTTTTTTTTTTTTTAATTTCCCCCCACCCTGGATAAAGTAATTGCTGTTCCTGCTAGGCAGTAACTGGATTGGACAGCATAAAAATAGTGTCTGACCATTACTCAGTCTTTTGTATGAAGTTTCAGCAATGTTCATAACTTGTGTTTCTCGTCTTGTCTGCTGGCACAGTGACAAGCCTGCATGTTTGGTGTTACCCAGACTGTACAAGTGAATGCTGGATACATAATATGAAACTGAAGACAGAGCTGAATTGTTTATATACATACAGGATGCAGGGAAGGTTTTGTCTCTGCCTGTCTGGTGTTCGCCTCTCACCCACCTATTCTAACCGTTCAAAGCACTAGAAAAACCAGGAATGAGAATTTAGTCTGTGGCTACTTTCACAGAAATAATTCCGTCAACTTCTTACAGCAATCTGTAACGCTGTTAGTATGTCTTTGTTTTGTATCTGCAGTAATCCCTGGGTTTCAAGGAGAACAGAATCGTCAAACCTTCAGTAATGCTTCCAGCTTTTTCAGTGTGCCTTTTCTTCTGAACATCTGCTGCCAACATAGATCCAGAGTACTTTACTCATTCAAATTTGCATTCCAAAACCCAAATGTGAATATAAGAAAAAGAATCTGACATCAGAATTCCTGCTTATGCAAAAGAATCTGTTTTTAAAAAAAGAATTGCAGAACTCTGTAAAAGCATGTAATATCTCTTTGTTCTGGTTAAAAGTAACAAAAATCTGCTTACTTGCCTGACGACTAAGCCACATCAATCCACTGACAAAAGTGTAATTTAGAATGAACAAGACAGTACTGGTGAGCACATTGATGTCAAGTTCCTTTTTGTCTCTGTGTACAGCTTGTAACTTGGAACACTTTTTCTGTTTGTACACAGATGCCAGTTTTTCAGTGCCAAGAATGTTCCTTTCATACACTATAAAGTTCTAGCAACAGTGCAACTCCTCTCTCTGGCAAGGGGTTTGTATGTGCTTGAGAGTTAAATCCTGCTTCTTTTCTGCTTCATCTAACCCGCATGCTTTCATTCCTTGACCTTCAGTTGCACTAAACTAATTTTCAAGAGCACAGTTTGACCTAATTGCTTAGCAGAGTATGATCATGGAGCAATCCCATATATTGTCTGATAACCCTGTGGTCATAACTTCTTTAAAGTCATGTGCTCCTTTGAGAGAAGACTGTATTGATGGGAGGGAGGGCTGTGTGCTGGTGCTGTCTGTGGAGGATTTAGCAGCTGCAAGATCTTTCTTTTCTTTTTCTTTCGTTGTCTGAAATAGCATTGCCAGTGCCACCTTTTCTTCTTGAAAAACCCTATCCTTCATGCTGCACAGCACTTCAGAAAGACAGAAACTCTTGAGTCTGTGCCTGATCAAGTCATGAATCCATATCTTCCCCAAATGGAAATTACCTAGTTGTGTGTTTTTCTGCACATTGTCTTAGAAGGCCAATGTGCAGGCATAGTGTAAATTTGAAACGCTCTTACAATTTGGAAGCAGGTGACTAATAAGAGACCAGAAGACAAAGTAAAGCAAGAGATGCAATGACAACTGTTATGTTCTGAAAACCTTCAAAGCACAGCAGCAAGCAAATATAGGAGGAAGGGAGGAAGCATGATTGCCTTATGCCAGCAGTGCCTTCCTAGCCTGCACCTTGCTGCAAACCTTCAGGCTCGTTTTCAATACTGGTGGTACTTTCTGTCTAGCTTATCAGGGCCATCTCTTAAAAAACCTGAAGCTGTATGCTGGTGTGAACCTTTCATCTCTTGAAACCTGTGTTATCTGCCATAGTTCACTACAGTGATGAATGTGAGGCCACACTGTGAAGAGTCTCTTAAGGGAATCCTGGTTTAAGCTGTGTAATGGTGACATAAACGAGAGAGTCAACTGAAGAAATGTTTTATCTGCTTCCGTTGTAAGGCAGATGGAAATTACTTTCAAGTTCCTTGTGTATGTCAGTACTGAAACAAGTCACAATTTAAGTGGAGGCACGGGAGTTTTTCAAGCTTATGGAGTAGCCTGGTTGACAGGAAGATTCACCTGCTAAAATAAGATCTTCATTGTCAAGTGGAAAGTGGTTTGGGATTATTGAAGTTGATGATCTGCAAAGTGTGGTGCATGGAAGAACATCATTGTTTCCTAGCTGCTGTTGGATTCATTTCCTAAGTTAAATAATTGTGAGATATTCATTTTTGTCTCTACCTGAGGGATTGATTGCCCCTCCATAGGAGATTTCCCTATCATTGTGTAAATGCTGCTGAATTCAAAGCAGGCGCTTTGAATTCTATTGAATTGTATTTGACTTGCAGGACTTAGTAGTAACCTTTATGCTGTCATCATGCCTGTGTTTTGCAGGGAAAAAGAAAGCTGAAGTGGGAGAGCACTTCTGACTGTCACTTTAAGTTGAAAAGTAGTATGCAAACTATACTGATTTTTTTTGTTTGTGTGTTCCAGTATTAGACAAATTTTCTGTCTTTTCTTGTAACTTCTCTATAGGAAAGTTAAGGACAATAAGGTGACTCCACTTTTAAGTGTCATGTGTATACTGCATGCCATGTGTTGTCAAGGATGTCTTTTCAAATTAATATTATTCTTTTTGTGCAATTCTGTTTGTCTGTAATTTATGCTCTAAAGTTTATGGTCCATGTCCCTTGACCATACAACCTTAAATACTCTTGTAGTACGTCTTTTAGGTGTAATGAGAGGTGAAGGCAAATGGGAACATATTTGTGAGGGAGATGACTCCTTTTTTCTTAAAAATAAGGGTGGAGGGGAAGAGGAAAAAGGCTGTGTGCCTGTTTGCAGAGAGATACAGGATGTATGGTATTTGGGTTTCTGTGCTTGTTTTTTCTTCCATTTTAATCCCACATGTAGATTGTACTGTAATTGACATGTTTTGAGAGGTCTAGTGTTTAGTCAGCTGCACAAAATTGCTTAATAATGAAGTTCTGTTCTTTCACTCAATCCTCTTGTTCATTTGGGAGGACTATGAATTTTTAAATGGCTTTTAACATGTTCCATTTGAACACAACTTTCTTCTGTCTACTAAGTAATGCTACCTTTAATAATGTTTATGCTAAGTAATCTTACCTTTAATAATGTTTATCAGCTGATGCTTTTTCATGCATTCTCAGGAATGACAAACATCTGACAAATGACCCAGCAAAAAAGAAGGAACTTTTGAAAGTTTCCCAGCTACAGTTAGACCTGAAACACTTGAAAAAGCAAGATAACACAATGTTATGTTTATTGAACTGAGAATTGAATCCACCATTTAGGGAAAGGGATGAGCTCTATGCGTATGGTTGCTATCACTTTGTTGATGGTTGTAAAATGTGCACAGGTGTGTTTGAGTTGCATGTACCTGCATGGAAGCAGTTAGTGCACGTTTATCAGGTACCTGATGTGGCCTTATGCTGGCATGAGAACAGGTTTACTCTAGTTTTACCCCAGGTATTTGTGATGGCTTTGTCCTTGTGAAATATGGAACAGGGTGCTTGCTTTAACAAAAGTGAAGAGGAGCTGCAAGTTTGAGGTGCTGCATGGAGTGCTGGACTTCACCTTATTTTTCGGTAGATTCCCTGTATTTCAAGATTACAAGGGGAAAGAGAGACTGGTTAATCTTTGTAAAATTCAGGTTGTTAAGTACATTTGACAGCTTGCTTGTATGCGTTGCTTTGTTAAAATCAATTGTGTTCTACCCATTGTTCTCCCTTCTCTTTTTTCCTGCTTGTATTAAGGTTCAGTTGCTTCTGTACACCATCAGAAGCAACACATCACTGCCTTCTGGTCTGTCTTGGATATTATCTTTGCCCACATTTGCTTTTTGCCCTCTGCACTTTGGCAGCTATTCAATCTCAACATGATATTCACTTCCTGCTGCCTGTTGGATATTTTCCTTGACTTTATCTCCAAGTGTCAAAATGCACCATGCTTTCCTTAATCACTAACTAAACAGACAAAAGCTGAGATTTTACAGGATGTTCATAATTATGAAAGCTTGAAAACATGTTCTGTTTTAGTCTGAATGCATCTCCTTTGCCTGTTGTGTGCTGTTACCCTATTATTATCTGCCTAAGTTGACTTCTGTGGTAGCAAGTTCACCTTGATACACAGTGAATTCTCATCAGTTGACTTTTATGGTTGCTTTTTTCGTAAAGTAGTTATAGCTGTTTTAACCAGAAGTTACTGGAATATTAAAAAAAGAAGTCCAAAAACTCCCAAAACCTCAGCTTGAAAATCAGTCACAAAACAAGAGTGAGGCTGGGATCATTATTATCAGAAGACATCTTATAGTGAATTCTTGTGTCTATATTACTTTTCACATCACTAATTATTAATATTTGTTTTCGTTATTCATAAGTAACTGGAAATTTCATTTCTCTGTAGCCATTTAGAATTTTTATTCTGAAAATTGTACAGTAACTTTTTACATAGGGTAGGAAGATACTGAGAAAAGTCAGTGTAAATATCTTAACATGTTTCATATTTGACTGCTTTTGAAAGGTCACTAAAGGTCAATTTACTGTCTCTTTCTTGCTATTTGCTTTTGGTGTTTGGGATGAACATTCCATTGTGTCTTAGGTTAGAGAAGGTTACTCTGAATGAAAAACTGTTTGAGAGATGGGGCTATAAAGTGGCCTTTTTATCTGTTCCTAATGAAGCAACAGTTGAATTAATCACTTCTTTCTCTAGAGACACCAAAGTTGGTCCTGCATACAACATCACTATTGTTTGTACAAGCCTTTCTGCTGAAGTTCCTAAGCATTCAAGCTACATATCAATACTTTTCTGGGATGAGAAGATGACATAGTAAAGGAGTATCTCTTTTATATTGTACATTTCTATTGGATTTTAAATTACAGGGACAGTTGTGGGTTTTGACCATTCTCACTTGAAATGGCCTCCACAACCATTGCAACATGATCCCTTTGCTTGTTTTCTGTGGAATTGGGGTGTAACTTGTCAGCAGTGAAAGTTGGTGAAAATATTTGGAGTTAACTTCATGTTTTTTAACATAGATGTTTTGGTGCCACTGCTGGAAAGTTGGCGTAACAAAGTGCAATCTTTTCAATTCCATTCTCTCAACTTCATAGTTCAGGGAGAAAATGATCTACAGGGAACATTTTCTGACTTGTTTTGTGTATTCTATCTATCTTAATTTAAAACAATGAGTTTATATTGGATTTTAGGTGATCCATCTCTGTAACTGTCCTATATAAACAAATATAATGTTTCCAGAATAGTATCCTAAATGTGAAGTAGCTAAAATTTATTTCAGTTTTGTTTCTTAACCTGAGAAAAATTAATTTGCTGTAGATGAAAGAAACTGCGCAGCCTGGGCTGCAGGGATCATGCATTGATGGAGTTTGCAGTTCTAAGGGATATGGGTCAAGTAAGGAGTAAAGTTAAGCTCCTGAATTTTAGGAAAGCAGACTTCCAGCTGTTCAGCAAGATAGTGGGATTGCCTGGGAGACTGCCCAGAGGAACAAGGAGGTAGAACAGAGCCAGCAGATCTCTAAGGAAGTCTTCCATAGAGCACAAGAGCTGGCAATCCCCAGAGAAAGAAATTGGGCAAGAAAGGCAAGAGACTGGCATGGCTGAATAGGGAACTGCTGGTCAAATTGAAGGGAAAGAAACAAATGCACAGGCAATGGAAACAAGGACAGGTGACCTGGAAAGAATACAGAGATGAAGTTTAGTTGTGTAGGAATGAGATGAGAAAGTGCAAGGTGTACCTTCCATGATAAACAATGCTAGAAAATGATAAAGGATGAGGAGAAGGCTCAGGTACTCATCAACTTTTTTTGCCTCAATCTTCAATGGCAACCCCCCTTCTCACACCTCTTCAGTGGGTGGACAGCAGGATGGTGACTGAGGGATCAAAGTTGCTCCCACTGTAAGTAAAGATCTGGTTCTGGACAACCTGAGGATCTGAAACATACCTAAATCCATGGGACCCGATGAGGTGTACCCCAGAGTCCTGAGGGAATTGGCTGATGTAGTTGCCAAGACACTCTCCATGATATTTGAAAAGTCATGGCAGTCAGGGGAAGTCCCAGGTGACTGGAAAAGGGGAAGTGTTGCACTCATCTTAAAATGGGTAGAAGGGAGGATCCTAGGAGCTACTGACCTGTCTGCCTCACCTCTGTGCCTGGAAACATCATGGAGCAGATCCTCCTAGAAGCTGTGCTAAGGCACATGGAGGACAGGGAAGTGACTCAAGCATGCACGACTTCACCAAGGGCAAGTCCTGCTTGACAAACCCAGTGGCCTTCTATGATGGAGGGATTCCATCAGTCGACAAGGGAAGAGCTACAAATGTCATTCATCTGGACTTGTGTAAAGCCTTTTATACAGTCCCCCACAACATCATTCTCTCTAAAACGGAGAGAGATGGATAAGGAATTGATTGGATGGTCGCATCCAGAGGGTGGTGGTCAACGGCTCAGAGTCCCAGTGGACATCACTGACAAGTGCGATCCCCAGGTGTCTGTATTGGAACCAGTGTTATTTAATATCTTCATTAATGACATAGATAAAGGGATCAAGTGCACCCTTAGAAAATTTGCAGAGTGTTGCTGTTGACACACCCGAAGGACAGGATGGCATCCAGAGGAACCTGGACAAGCTCGAGAACTGGGCCTGTGGGAACCTCATGCAGTTTAACAAGACCAAGTGCCAGGTGCTGCACCTGGGCCGGGGCAACTCCCGGTACCAACACAGGCTGGGGGATGCACAGATCAGAGCAGCCCTGCCCAGGAGGACTGGGGGGTGCTGGTGGATGAGAGGCTGGACATGACCCAGCCATGTGCACTCAGAGCCCAGAGAGCCAAACGTGTCCTGGGCTGCATCCAGAGCAGCGTGGCCAGCAGGGAGAGGGAGGGGATTCTGCCCCTCTGTTCTGCTCTGTGAGACCCCCCCTGGAACTCTGCATCCAGCGCTGGGGTCACCAGCAGAGGGGGACATGGACCTGTTGGAGTGAGTCCAGAGGAGGCCACCAAGATGGTCAGAGGGATGGAGCACCGCTCCTGTGAGGAAAGGCTGAGAGAATTAGGTATATTCAGCCTGGAGAAGAGAAGGCTTTGGGGTGACCTAATTGCAGCCTTCCTAAACCTGAGGGGAGCCTACAAAAAGAGGGAGAGATATTTTTTACAAGAGCTTGTAGTGACAGGACAAGGGGGAATGGCTTCAAACTGAAACAGAGTAGGTTTAGATTCGATATTAGACAAAAACTCTTCACTGTGAGGGTGGTGAGGCACTGCAACAGGTTGCCCAGAGAAGTTGTGGATGCCCAGTCTCTGGAAGTGTTCAATGACAGGCTCTTTGAGGCTCTGAGCAACCTAGTCTAGTGGGAGTTGACCCTGTCCACGATAGAGATATTGGAACTAGATGACCTTTAAAGTCCCTTCCAACTGAGGCCAGTCTGTGAAGTATACAAAGCAACATGGGCTTGAAGAACCTGAGCTCATTGCCATTTCATCCTAGGACATGTGGTAGCACTTTCTGCCATGACTTGTGTGAACAGGGTTAGGGGGTCTTTTAATTGCCTTTTTAAACTGGATCATGGAGCATTAGTGGTTTGAAGTAAATTTTGATTTTGTGAGATGAGTTTAAGAAGAGGTGTGATGACAGGAACAAGTAGTTGGGCATGCAGAGGGGTAAGTAGGGTGCGTATGGACATTTTTGTACCAGCTTCACTTCTAGACAAAGAAGGAACATGTTAGAGGCCCTTCCCGCAGTGCTGTTTGCTGCAGATTGTCACCATGCTAGCAGTCCAGTCCAAAAAATGTGTATAAACTTTATGATGTTAATGCGAAAATTAGTTAAACTGAATTGTGGAAAAGTACTATTTTGGGAGGAGTATGAGTGGAAAAAACTGTAAATTTATAATGCATTGCATAGAGAAGTCTTGTCTTGTTCTCAGTAGTACTTTCTACACTAATTTTATGCACTCTCCTGATTTACTTTAGATGTTTTTTATTTTGTGGCTTACATAGACTTTAACTTTGGAGCAGAGCTTTAAAATTCAAAAGAGCTACAATCATCCCTGCTTTCATTTTGGTGGTGACCTTTTCTGTACTATCCTGGTGGTATTGATGGAAGTTTATTCCTTCTGCTAGTCATGTGTCTGATGGGGAAAAGGGTTTCAGCATTATGATTATGCAAAATCATGTGAGGCCAGAAAAAGTGACTGTTTTGTGGTGGCCTTCTGGTTTCCATGTGATT
This sequence comes from Atrichornis clamosus, assembly GCA_013400975.1. Classification (NCBI taxonomy): domain Eukaryota; kingdom Metazoa; phylum Chordata; class Aves; order Passeriformes; family Menuridae; genus Atrichornis; species Atrichornis clamosus. The sequence goes on along the minus strand of WBMZ01009130.1, from coordinate 126,445 downwards.
GTTAGTTTCCTGTAGCATCTGCAGAAGAGGGCGGTGTCCCTTGTTCTCACTCTATTTCCAGTGACCCTGTACTTGCAGCTGAGAGAACGCTGTGCTTGTGCTTAGTGCTGGTGGTTCGCATCTACAGCCCCCTCAGCATGTTCTTTCATGTGGGTGCTGCCTCAAGCCCTTCTGTCATCTAGCTTAATCCTGTTATTATGTTCCCATCTCTGATAAACTGTCTGCTTTTAGCACCATGCTGAAATGGTTGTGTGCTGGGGTGGCTTACAGATGCCTGGTAACTTTTCTTTTCCCCAGCAGCTGCTAGTGCATTGCATCTTCCAGCGGGACCTGGATGGTTGGGGAAGCTTTGTTGGGAGGTGTTTATACTCATGGTAAAGTCAGTTTGTATTTGCATCCCTGCAAAGGTTGTGTCTGGCTGTTTGCAGCAATGCCTGTGCTTACCCTGTTCACAGTCAAGGGGAAGCCTGGACTCACACACATATTGGGATTCCAGTTTGTTTACTCAGGTGTTCTTTGATTCAAAGTTTGGGATAAACGTTCTCTGATGCTGAAGTTTTGTTGGGTTTTTTTCATTTCCAAGCTTTGAGAAACCTTTCAAAAAGAGCATTAAATACCTTCAGTTGTACATGGTGAATTCATTGAGAATGGCAGTGAATTTAAGCCTAAAAGTTTTTTATAAAAGAGGTGAAGTTCACTGTTGTTGTTGCCAAGACAATGAAAATTAATTCAGAAACTTTTCTCTTTCTGTGTGTTTGTATGGTTTCAGAAAGGAAGCTGTTGGAGGATTCCCTATTACATTTGACAGATTTCATATCAAGCCTACAAGTTGATTTTTGACTGCCAACCCTGCAGTAGTGCACTTGCAGCAGCTGAGCTCAGCTCTTTCTCGCTGTCACCACCAACACACTATCACTTCTGCCAGCTAGACAGTCTTATGGTTACACTTGGAGTAACACCTGTGCAAACTCATTAATTGCTAGAAAAATTTCACTGGTGCCACTCTAGAAAACAGGACGATTTATTTTCTGGCACTCTCTTTTTGTTTTGCTTCTGAAAACACATTTTCCTTCCAGCAGCTCTTGCTGTGAATATGAGAGAAACACCTGACCTATGAGGGAAGGGAGGCTTCAACATGCAGCTGTTGCTCTGCGGATGCAAACCTGGGTGCCACCACATTTTCTGGACAGGCTGCCAACATTGTGATGTCTTCCATTAGTGTTTTTGTGACTGCCAAGGAGTATGCCACATGGTTGCTCAGCGTGAATATACTGCACAGGCTGCTATCACAAAATAGTCTTTCCTGCAGTGACAGACAGTCCATCCTGAAGGCTGTTTGCACACCAGCACACTTGCCTTCCTGGCACGTTACGTGGTGCTTTGCTTCCAAGTGCAAGACAGTCAAGAGCAGTGTAAGAAACTAAGACATCCTGGGAGCCCAGTCTTACTTTGTTTGGGCAAATAGGGGTTGTTTTTTTTTTAGCTCCATATTCTCAAACTACATAGCAATAAAGACATTCCCCTGTTGCGAGAGGTGTGTGCTGCCTGGCAGCAAGGGCAGTGGTCTCAGTGAAGCAGCAGTGTCTGCTGCACACTTGGCTCTTGCCAGCCAAACTCTTCATTTGCATTCCTTGGTGCATGCTGGGCTCTTATCAGTTGTCCCAGCAGGAGGGAGTGATCCAGAGGTGATACCTACCCCATCTTCACGCTGTCTTCCATCCACCAGCAGCGGGCTTGCCTCAGGACTCCCAGCACTGCCAGAGGGATGCTGGCTTCATCAAGCTCCTCATCAGTGTAGGAAAACAGCAACTATTTCTGGCATCTAGCATCTTGAAACTTGGTGAAATTAACTGAGCAGCCAAAATAGTTTCAGAAACGTGGTGTATGTAGAGGGATAAGATTCTGCTGTGAATTTTGCACACTGAGCAACTGAGAAGCAGATGTACAAAGTGGCCTTGAGGCAGGTTACTGGGACTTGGTAGGACGGAGCCATCCTACAAAACACTGGGCTGTCTCCTGGCTTCATGGAGCCACATTTGAGTGCTGACTTCCTGACAAGTAGCTACTGCTGCCTTCTCTAGCTGGGCATGAGAACTTTATGGAAGGTGAAGCAAGAAAATGCTACTTGCCACACTGTCTCTGACAGCACAAGTTTTCTTACCCAGTACAATAAATCCTTCTTAAAAGACCTCTTTCCCCAGAACGAAAAAGGACAATTAAAATTTGTTGTTCTTCATCAGACTATTTTGCAAGGTCATTCGCGGTAAATACACTACCACAGTGCTCTCTTTCTCTCTGGTGGTCCCTCTGACATTTGCCTGTGTAAAGAGCCAAGAGAAACCCCCCTTCAGAGTGATTTTTCTTTGTCTGACATTTTAACATGAAAAAGAACAGAATGAAGCTTGTCACAGGGGGAGAGCACATTGTGCTGGCCTCCCTGGGACAATTTGTATTGGGCTGAAAAGCTGGTGGCTGGCAGTAGGAAAGGCAGGCTGCTTACAGTACTGGCACAGGCGGTCTCTGTGGAAAGCAGTCAAGAGGCATATGGTCATCTGACATACTGTTTTCATTAGAGAAAGAAGCAATAACAGTCCCTGCTAAGGGAAACCTTGCTCCAGGTAATGTTTCAAGCAGATGAAACTTTAGATAAATGTTGCTTAATGACAGAAGAAGGAAGGAAATGTATAAATGGAATTTGTGTTCTTGAGGCCAAAATAAAATGCCTTTGTGAACTGGATTTATAACAAAAAATTCAGCAAAACTTAGTTACAGCTTTGCTTTCACTAATGGAACTTGAGTCATTCCTGTTTCCTTTCGCAAGGAGGCAACAGATATAAGAAAATTTTAGGAATTTGTGCTGTTTAATATTTGAAATCTTTACTTGAAAAGTCTGTGTCTAGAAAATCAAAGATCAAAGTAGGCTGTGGTTTGTGCAGAGAAATACTTCAGGATTGTTTCTCTTATTTCCATGTGCAAAACTATGTAGTAACTACAATAAATATATCTTCCATAAGGCAGACTGGCAGTTGCGGGAAACTTTTTTTTAAAATTAGAATACCATATAAGATAGGAACATCTGACCAAAACTTTCCAAAGACAATTTTGGTGCAGAGTTCAAATCAATTAAAAACCCTTTGTACCCTTCTAGCATGTCAAGACTACTCATCCCTACAAATTGAACTGATATAAATGAAATCTGTTACATAAAAAGTTAATGCTTTTAGGAGATGAATTTGTAGTTACTTTTTGAGGAAGTCATGACAGCAAAGAGGGTGCACTAAACACCTCTTGAATCATGGAGAGAGAACTGATGTGCAGAGAAAGTTCATTGGAAATACTGAAATGCCACTAGGTAACTGGTTCTGCTTTTTTTCCAGGGCCGTGCTCATTTTCGGCTTGGATGCAGGGGGTTGCTGAGTAGAAGCTAGATCAGGAACTGAATCTAGGGGCTCACGGCTGGTGGCAGCAATAGGGAAGAAGCTCCAGTCTCTTTCTTGCTTATACATAACTCTCAGGAGGGATGGATTTGGATACTGCTCTGTGTAGGGGTACTACCCTTTTGTTTGAAAGATGAAATGAGAATACCAGCTTCCTGAAAAAATACACTTGTTGAAGCTCCATTTACAAAGTAATTTATGAATTAAAAATCCTTGCTTTATTTTGGAGCTGTTTTGAGACACACTTTAGCCATCCTCCAAATGTCCCCAAATTACCACACTTGCTCTGTCTCTGGTGCTGTATTGCAGAGCCATAGCATATGAAGCAAAAGGGTGGAGGGTGGCAAGGCCAGGTTATGTAGGTCGGTTCCAATTCTACAGTGCAAAATTCTACAGAAGTGCACCTTGATTAAGCCCGTAATTTCTGAAGTGCTTCCTGTTGTTTGTGCACTCCTTTTCTTTCAGCCCTTGTAATGGGAAGAAAGGATTTCAATTGCAGCCTGCAGTGACTGTTAGGCTGCTGTCCGTGTGAATGCATTTTTCTTCTGATGCCTAACTCTTCACCTGAGTAGGAGCTGAAGCACTGAGAGCTGGAATTGATGCATTAAAATCTCTTGGAGACTGACTGAATTACTGTCTAAAGTGAAACTTACCACTAATGCTACTGTTTTTAAATACACAACTGTTTGAATGACAAATCTCCAGTCAAAACCAAACCTAGAAAAAAACTATCTCGATTTTGACACAGAAGCTGAATTTTAGAAAACTACTTTTTTTAGTAATGCTGATATGGACTTGCAACTATTTTTTTTCCTTTTCATAAGTTGTATTAATTATCACTGCTAAACACTGAGCATACTTCTTGCATTAATAAAAGTATCTGCATTGGTTACAACAGTCTCCAACCTTTCCTTCAGTGTAATAGCTTTCCTAACTTTCATAAAGATCATTGAAGTAGGCTTGTGGACTTTTGACTGCTTCAAAATACTGACCACTGAAGTCAGAAATTGAGGTAGTGTTAGGTCAAAGCTTACACACCGGAGAGAACTTCGGTGCACAGCATCCAGGAGCAGAAGTGAGATGCCTTCATGTTCTAGCTTTATACTTTATATAAACCATCTCTAGAATTCACTTAATCAATTTCTCTGCTTTAAAAAAAGATCAACTCAGCTGCCTGTAAACACAAAGAAAGGTTAATGGTATTTTCTGTATAGCAGCACTAACACTGAAAAATGAAATTTTCAATACTCCTTTTGTAACTAAATGCGTATTGCTGGCTTTTTAATGATGAGTCAGAGTAAGTGCTTATAGGCAGAAAACATGTTAAAAACCACGCAAGGATAATTTGATGTTTTTTGAGAGAAAGTGTATACCACTAAGAGTCTGGAACACAAATGGCTGGAATTCCAAGGCGTGGTGGTAGTGTTGCTATTTTACTTCAAGCACTGAAAGAAATCTGATAGATGAATAGATGATGATGCATCTATTTCTCATACTCATTTGATACAAGCTTTTTAATTTTTAGAGATGTTCTTGTTTCTCATTTATTTTCTGAAAAGGTTAGCTAAGCAGCCCTACAAAAACTTGATGTTTTCCTCTATTTCTCAAATTCCATCTAGAAGTCTAACTGGAAACCTCGTTCTTGTTCCACAAGGAGCACTTATGCAGATAAAATGTGTGTTTAACCTGAGACCGTGTAATTATTCAGCAGTCATGCTCCAAATTTGCTATCTCTCTAGTGCTGTACACAACAGCACTTTCAAATCCTACCGAAGGAAGAGAACTCTGTGTTTTTAATGAAGTGAGCTGGTTTTGACACTGGTGATTTTCATCCATTACTTTCACAAGTACGCTGTGATTGTTGTAGCACCAACTTCTAATACAATATATTTCCGTATTATACAAAACGTATCAAAGTAATAATGAGCAGCAATCTTCAGTTCAGCATGTTTCCACATAAGGATGTGTAGATTGAGTTGCTAGGTCACAGGCTCTATTTTTCTTTAAGGAAAGCGGTTGGAGAGAGTTAGAGGGATTTGACTAGAAATTGGTAATACAAAAAAGAAAAAATAAAATGCTTGTCACTGTCTTTTCTCTCCTCTCCCTCCAGCTATCGAATCTGTACTGTGTTCTGAGATTGGACCGCATACAAGTGCTGCAGTCCTTTCTGTCTTCAGAGTTAGATCTATATGCATGTAGTAAGCCAAAGAAAAATTATTTTACTGTGTTTTTGGATAATTGTGCCATTCAGTTCCGTTACGGTGAGACTGTTGATAAAGAGAGGAAGTAAAAAAGCCTAAAGCAACCTTAAAGGACTTATGTTTACTTCTTGGGAAGAATAGTGGATTGAAATTCGAAAAGAGATGTGAAACTTCATACATAACAGAATTTCTGTAAGTGAAATATCTTGGCAAATACAGGAACTTCAGATGGTTTTTACTTTAAATGGGACAGTAGTTAAAATGAACTGACCTAAAGCCAAAAGCAAACGGGTAGGTGAATGTCCAAGAATTTCCTACTGAAATACTGTTATTAAGGAAGATAATTTTTTCTTTTTATGCTTGTGAGATGGGGAGGATATGGCGGAGGGGAGGCAGATAATATAGGGAGGCAGTTTCTATACTGGTGCTGGTTATACAGCAAGATCGGTAGATTAATCCTTTTGCCCAAATTGCAGATTTATGGGTAACTTCATTATGTGCCACCTGACACTTAATTGTTAAGTTTATCTTAGTCTTTGTGCATATATGTTTTTACTTTTTATTTATTCATTAAAAGACTTGATACAAGTGTAATTAAGCTAGCTAAATAAAAGGGAGTCAAAACCTTGAAAGCAGCAAATTGTATTTTTAATGATGTATGTAGAAGCTTCAAATTAGTAACTTAGTTTACTGTTTATTCCTTTTTTGGTTTTTTTATATTAAAGGATTTTTTAAAAACTGTGTGTGTTTACTTGAACATGCAGTGAGCCCATCCATTTCATACATTCTTAATTGAGAACTTAACAGGTTCTGAAAAGTTGTTTCTGTCTATGTGCTGAATAAGCCCTACTGAGCACTAAAAGTGCTGGGTAAGTGTGAATGTCATGTTTAGGATGCAGCACTCTGTTTAATCCAGAACAGAAGTGTAATTGTCAGGGTATTTTGGTTTTTATTTTTGGGGGGGGGTTTCAGTTATGTTTTTGGTGTGCTTTGCCATTTTGTTGTGAAGGTGAGCAAGGTGAGCAGCTAGGTAATTGGGAGAAAAGCAAGGGTCAAGCTCAGAACATACAGCAAGAGGGTGATTTGGAAAAGGGCATCTCTCCTGGGAGAGACTTTGTGGGAGTACTGATTCATTTCTTTAATCAAGTTTCAGGAGGAGACCTGAGTACCTGGCCATGCTGCTGGAGTCTCAGGTGAATGTGTAAGCAGAGAAGAGCAGTAAAGATGAGAGCAGATGTGGAAGGAATAAGGAGGAATTTGTAATTTTCCCATGTTTTGGACACAATGGCTAAACTGCTGACATTTAGTGAGGTACAAGAGAAGGTGGACTTGCAAGTGCTGAAGCTGCAGCTGAAGGTGGAGATGATAAAAATCTGGAATTAAGATGGCTGAATAAGAAAAATACACGGAACTGACATTGGTGAAAATTACAAGAAGAAAACCTTTCTGTTATATTAAAAGAGCACAGTGAATGGGAAAGGAGGACGGAAGGTGGTAAACAGCAGAGATAAACAGCCTATGAAACCATACAGCTTGTTCAAAAGTTAGTTTTAATAAAAAGTGAAAGGCAAACAAGTGGTGTTTAATTTGTATTGCAGAATTTTGACCAAGAAAGACTACAAGCCAGACAGCAAAAGAAATGTTGCACATCACACAGTGTCTCCTTAGTTGCCTCAGGGGCCACCTGGCCAGAGAGAGCAAGGCTGGTGTATCCACTGTGTTGTAACCAGGAAACCCAGTGTGCGGGGAGAAAGGGAAGGAGAGCGAGTCCTAGGAGGTGCCATGCTCCAAACTCTTTTACGTCTTGGACTTGTCAGGTTTGTTGCCCCTGCCGGCAGGTGGAATAAACTCATGAGATAGTTGCAGCTGTATGTTTAAAGCAACAAAACTCTTTATTCGAAGGTCTTCGTTTGAAAGCAGACGTGGTATTATGTTTGACAGATGGGAGCTATTTCCATGACTTTTAAAGTGCTTCCCAGAATGATAAGATAGTATCACTACTGAAAAGAGAAATCTTCTCAGAGAACTTTCAAGAATTCTGTGTGATTGCTTAAATTACCTAATGTATCCATTGGCATTAAGGTTTATACTTTCAGACAGCATTTTGTATGAATCTGTCATGTGTTAATCATAAAGTAATTTCTTGTGTGGGTTTTTTCATTTACTTTGCACATTAGTTTTATAGATCCCTCTTATTGGATATGAAAAAGAAAATTGCAAAGGTTATTTTTAATGCCATAAGAAATTTGAAGACAACTTAGGGAAACAGAAATTAAATTAATTTTACAGTTCTGTAAATTGAGGGAAATTGAGTCTTTGGAAGTTTTCTTGCCCTCAGAAAAGATTAAACATAAATTAAAATGTTAAGCTGAATTTAAGACTAAGTAATGTAGTATAGGGAAACACAAAATTTAGCCAGCATCAGAGGTTAAGTGTAAGGACTGATCAGAGGCTTAAAGATGCATCTTTCTTGCAAAGCTTCTTCTTCTGAGCAGGTGGCTTCTGAAGGACTTGGTGACATTTCTGTTATGTTATTGAGTTGTTATCTGCCAATTTGAGTTTACGGATGTTAACTCTTATTTAAAGTCCTAGGTAAACTTCATTGCTTAATATTTTTAAACGATTATGAAATGCCTTCATAAGCCTTGACTGTCTCACAATTACATGCTTTGTGTGGCAGTTCAGTTTAGATAACAAATATTTGTTGAAGTACTGTAGATTCTTACTTGGTTTGTACAGAGATTTCCATTCTTTGCTGTAAGTCCCATATTATTCTTCCTCATTATTTTGAATCTTTTGAATCTGTCTTTAAATAGAGACAAATTTGATGCAGATTTAGTCTTCAGAAATGATGTTCTTCATGTGATTTGTTGATATTAAATTTGCAATACATATATCTGTTTTAATGCTTTGTTGTAATTTAATATCTTTGCTTTTATTTTGGGAATTGAAATGGTCTTGAACATCAGTAATGTTCATAGAGTCATAGAATGTGCTGATTTGGAAATGACCCATCAGGATCATCGAGTCTGACTCCTGGCCCTGCACAGGACATCCCCAAGAGTCCCACCATGTGACTGAGAGTGTTGTCCAAGCACTTCTGGACTCAGACAGGCAGGTGCTGTGACTGCTGCCCTGGGGATCGTGTTCTAGTGCCCATCCACCCTCCTGATATCCAAAACCTCTTTTGACTCATCTTCATGCCTTTTCCTCGAGTCCTGTCACTGGTCACCACAGAGAAGAGATCAGTGTCTGCCCCTCCTCATCCCCTCATGAGGAAATTTTAGACTGCAATGAAGTCTCCTCTCAGTCTCCTCCAGGCTGAACAGACCAAGTGACCTCGGCCACTCCTCATATGGCTTGTCCTCAAGGCCCTTCACCATCATCGTGTCCTTCTTTTGGACACTCTCTGATAAATGAAGGTCTTTCTTATATTGTGGTTGAACATCATTTACTTGTTCCTGTACTGTAATGTCAGGCCGTATATTGACAGGCTGAGAGGGTTGGGGCAGTTCAACCTGGAGTAGAGAAGGTTCTGGGGGGTCCTGACACCAGTCTTTCAATGCCTGAAGGGGGTGTGCTGGAAGGCTGGAGAGGGACTTTTCACAAGGGCACACAGTGGTAGAACAAGAGGAATGGCTTTAAACTGAAAGAAGAAAGGTTTAGTGTAGATATTAGGAAGAAATTCTTTACTGTGAGAGTGGTGAGTCACTGGAACAGGTTACCCAGAGAACCTTTGGATGCCCTATCCCTGAAGTGTTCAATGCCAGGTTGGATGGAGCTTTGAGCAGCCTGGTCTACTGGAAGGTGTCCCTGCCTATGGCAGGGAAGTTGGAACTAGATGATCTTTAATGTTCCTTCCAAGCCAAACTATGCTATGATTCTATTTATGTTTAATGCATCATGACTCAAGTACTTACCTAAACATTCCTTTAAAGTGATGAAGCAAACCACAGTTCAGCCACATCTCATTAAATATCAAGGAGGTGGACTACGTAAGGAAAATACAAATAGCTTCTGTTTCAAACTATGTGAATCAACACATGGCGGTGACCGAGGGTAACCAAAAAAGCCACAGCTGAAAATCAGAGAGTAAGTTTCTGTCATTACCTGGCTGACTGGAGGATCCTGAAGCAACACCCGGGCAGCAGAGACTCACAAAAGGGCGGAGGCACCGTCAGGCTCAGTCCAATCCTCGCAGGCAGCGGGGCTGCTCTTTGAGCCCTTTTATCAAGGCCTGCACACACGTAGTTTAGCACCACACTGTGACCTCCCCCGTGCTTTTTATGATCCCTGCTTTGATCTCTCTCCCAAAAGGGAGCTCAGGCATTTCTGGGAGAGGGCCTCCAAGTCTCTGTAAACACCTATGTTATCTCCACACATACATGGTACTTCTCAAAACAGATAGAGGACAAACAGCAGTAGGTTTAATATATGGTTTACCACACTGTTATGCTCCAGGCCTTGGCATTTCCAGCTGTAGTCACTTAGGTGAATCCACTATCCTCCACGCCATTCTTCCCCTTTTAACCTTTTCCTCCGAACACAAACAGAACCTATGTCACTATTTGTTCAAGTGTTTTCATAACTGTTTTCACATTGAATCACGCATTAAAGTACCTCTGACTTTACTTTTCATGATTCCTTCCATTCTTCTCCCCACTCCAAGGTACGTGACAACTCCTGGGAGTCACACCGAGCAGATCTACTTGCAGCTCCATGGGGAGAATTGGTGTAACTCAGTCAGAACACACTTCACAGAAATCCTGTTCACTTTCAAGCTATGAATTTAAACAAAGCCATTTTTAAAGGGAAAAAATGTGAAGGCTCTCTCATTGGATAAAAGATAGGACTGCATTCTCAGCTGGTTACATAGCAGCCATACTTGGCAAGGGCTATGCATTAGCCTTCAGATAAGGTACATCAACAGGATTCAAACATTGCAGACTTTTTGACTTTTAATTTCTTTTTCATGGTTCTCTGTTTCTAATTAAAACCCTTTTCAAGTACAGAAATTCAGTTACTCCTTATGATAAAATGTCTCAAATATCCATTCACTTCACACTATAGTGTTTATAAAATAAGCTGTAAACAAAATATCACCCATGCATATTTTTTATCCTATTTTTAAAATGCTCATAGTGATGTATATGGAGATACTCTGCATGTTTTTATGTACACAGAGAGTGGCTGAAACTTGTGCTTTGTTCTGTTTCATGAAATTCAGCCTAATTGTTGCGAGATGGCATTTTTTTGAAGATTCTTATTTCTAAATGTGAAAAGCTTTTCAGTCATCTGCAGTTGATGTTTACTGCCAAATTGCTGACACGTAGGAACCACTTTCCCTCATCTCTACATGATGGACTGTACTAGTTAGTAAGTGCTTTTCAGCTCAGCAAATGTATGCAGAGGTGTGTGCATGCATTCACACTCCAACAGTTTAACTTGTTTGACATAAAATATGTTGGAAAAACTTTATTGTGATTCTCTGAGTAGAATAAGAAATCCCAAGCAGATCAGCTGCTTTCCTTTAAGTGAGAGTGTTGGGGAAGGGACGTGGAAAATTCTACAGGTGTGTTTGGTCTTCCTTTCAACATAGAGGCACAGTACATAGCTGTCTTTCTTCATCCCCTTTTCTCTGAGCCAGCCAGAGCCCTCTGATTAATCTGCTCATGCTTAACAGTAATTATGTACTGGGCAGCTGTGTTCAGTGAGATGCAATTTTGACCAAATCCATAAATGGATAAATGGGCTGCGTAGGGAGCCTTGGCAACGGCAGTCACTTGTCTTTTTAAATATGTGGCACATAAAGGAGTTTAATTCTATGATAAACCACCCTCCCAGTAAAGAATTAAAATACTTTGTAGCATAGTCTTCCACTCAGTACTGTATAGACATGCATACCTGTGCACAAAGTAGTAGTCTTCTGTCCTTTCATTTCTTTCTCTCTCCTTCCCCAGTTCCAATATAATTATTCCTCTAAAAGTTTTCATACACTACTCAGAGCAATATGAAGTACTTACGAAGTAATAATAAAAAGTAAACAATATATATCTTTCTGATATACTTCACTTAGATCTGTCATAAAATTTTTATCATGTTGTTATGGTTTCCCTTAGGACTAGTGACTCTTCTGGGTTTCTAAGAAAACAGTGAAGAAAATCACTGTTCTGTAAGATTAGCAAACATCTAGAGAAGTCTGTTAGCAGCCTCATGAAATTACAGAAATCAGCAGAGCAACAGAAACCTCCAGTTTCATCAGTGTTAGGTGCCAAGGTTGCACAAGAGGATTTCTGCAGGAGATAAATACATAACTAAAAGGCACAATGATTTGATTTTAAAATAACCAAACCACAAAAATACGAGGCACGAGCTTTAAAGTACTGGAGGAAAGAACAGATTGGACAAATACGCTACTTCTTTGTATCTGTTTTCAGCTCTGATAGAGTTAGTTTTCTTCTTAGTAGCTGGTACAGTGCTGTAGTTTGGATTTAGCATGAGAATAATGCTGGGAACACACTGATGTTTAGTTGCTGCTCAGTAGGGCTTGCTTTCCCTAAGTCAAGGAATTTCCAGTTTCCCATGATCTGCCAGCCAGCAGGTGTACAATAAGGTGGGAGGGAGCGCAGTCAGGACAGCTGACCCGAACTGGCCAGAGAGATATTCCATACCATAGGAAATCATACCCAGTTATAATCTGGGGGGAGTTTGTCATTAGAGAGGGGCAGTCACTGCTGGGGGATGGAGATGGGCATGGTGGGGCGCACACTGAGCAATTGCATTGTGCCATTGCTTGTCTCTCTTGGGTTTTGTTCCTCTCTCTCTCACATCTTCTCCTTTCCATTGCTATTGTTATTGTCATTGTTAGTATTTTATTTTATTTCATTGCAGCAATTAAACTGTTCTTATCTCAATCCTTGAGGTTTTTTTCCCAATTCTTCTCCCCATCTCACCGTGGAGGGGCTGAGAAATGAGCTAGGGGTTGTGTGATACTCTGGGGTTAAATCACAACACTATAGTTCCTTACTCTCTGGCCCATCCTGCAACCTGACTTCAGTTGTACAAAGTTATGGTAGGTTGTTTAGTCTATAAATGTGCTTAAAAAGTTGAAAAGATTCTTACACTTAGATTTAAGGTTTGAAACCTCAAATTCTGACTGCATCGTATTGTCATCTGTTATAGATACTATCAAAGTGCTTCTGTGAATTTAATTGGTAAGTTTACAGTAACACAGTTCAAACTTCATTTGAGTAGGTAATAGAGCAGAAGTTTCAGTTGCTCTGTAGAGACAAAAAGGTTATCTAAATATTTTATACAGTAATAATAGGGTTCATTTTGAAAGTTGGGGGTTTTTTTGCTTAAAATATTACGTGAAGGAAAGTATTTTTTTTACTTTGGGTATTTCTGTAAAATAACTTTAAATGAAATATTTAATGTATTCATACTGAAGAATAATCAAACTTATCATCACATACATTGAGTCGCTATGGTGGAATCACAGTACTTTGTGACCTTGGTAATTAGATACCAAAATTTATTCTAAGTCAGAAATAAGGAAAAGGAATTTAAAAGAGATGGACTTTATAAGTGTATCAACGCATCAGAAATTGGGAGTTGTCAGAACTCAGAAATATCAGTTGTAAATATATTTGGGGTTTTTATAAATCTGTCTGATTTTCCCCTTTCTTGCTGTTCTTGTTCTTTTTGTCTTCTTTTCCAAAATATTTCTAGGGAAAGTGTATCAGCATGGATTTTACTGAGGGGTGTAAATTGCAACTTCATTTTAACTCTGCACATGTTGAAAATATACTGCACAATTGCCTAACACATGTTACTCTCCTGCCTTTGTACTTGCAGGACTCTCCTTTTCATAGTTCCATAGTCAAATTTAGTTAAGCCCATGTGTTTGCTTTTCTATACTAGTAGCACTTGAGAAAGCAAGTGCCTAACAGTGATCTCTGTGGTGTATCACCAGATTTCAGCTGGTGTATTCTTCTGCTTAGTCACACATATATCGTTGGAGGAGTATTTTCTCTTTAGCTTAAATGCTGCACCATGTTTAACTTCTCTCTTGCCTCTTTTCTTTAGTGTTGCATTTTTCTTGTGACTCCCAAAATTACTGCTTCCATTACTTTATGGCCACCATGCCCTCTTCTATAACAAGTGTTTATGTGCAGTCTGAAAAATGTTCATGGTGAGCTTCAGGTGCTTGCAGATCCTTCTCCTGCCAGGTGTATAGATGCTGTTCTTTCACATTACCAAGTGGACAAGTACTTTGAGTGGTGCCACTTGGACTCACTATGGACTATGAAAATGCATTTCCTCACAAGGAACACAAAGCCGACAGCTCCACTATCAACTGAAAGGTGTGTGTGGTGTCTGTGTCAGCACTGAAAGTGTAAACATGTTACCTACATTGAAAACTGTTTTTGCAGAGCTGTTAAAAATGAAAAATATGTGTATAAATAGACTAATCCTGTGTTCAGCATCCATGTATCTTTCATGGATCTTTCCAGATGTCCTGTGATGTTCTCATCTTCATGCTCTTTATCATTTCTTTTCAGAGCTCTCCAATACTTGGAGATAAACAATAAATATTTCTGTCATTCTCTCAGCTTCTGTGCTGGAGAATTGAACGTTGCAGGACAAGGGAAGGAGCACAAATATGGTAAGCACTTTACGCTCCCTTTCCCACTCTCAGAGCCTAAACAAATATGGTAGGAGCTGATCAATCAGTCCTGCAGTCATTCCCTATCTGTACTGTTTAGTTGGCTGCAAAATTAAAAATGTGATTTGGAAAAGGGCCCTTATTTTCTACAACATGCACTCTGTGGGGAAAAGAAGAGATGTGCATGCACACTTAAAGAAACTACCTGACAAGATGACTTGTTTTAGACTATCCCAGTTTCTTTATCTGTCAAGATAAATAAAGATTTTTTCTTACAGGCAGAATGCTGGTAGCTAACACTAAAGCTGCTATTCCATACAACAGTATTCCAGGAGAACAGGTTATCTTTTGAGTGCTGTACCCATGAAACATAATTGCTTACCAGTTGCATCGGCATGGAGTACTCTATTATCCTATTAACCAAGTTTTACCCCACTATTGGAAGACCATAAAGAAGAGAGAGGAAGGAGGAGAAAAAGTTTGTCTCCAATTTGTCTTTGGAGCTGAACTGAAAATGTTATTTAGCTTGGTTTAGAAGGTAGAGAGGGACTTAATGTAGCTATAACTCTGCACAGTTTGTGGAAAAGGCTTGTATGCTGCTGCCTCACCAGCAAGTTTTGTGAGGGGTAACCTTACTAGCACAAGCAGGTCAGGTGCTTTTGGTGACAGAGAGTGGTAGTGGATAGCAGTGGTTTCTGCTGACTGATGCTGGGATGCTGCTGGGGCTGGACATCCCCTGCTCAGTTGGCCTTCCCTGAAGCAGATCTCTGAGGAAAGACAGAGGTGTCTGCACTGGTGTTGTAGTAAGTGTTCTACTGGAGAGAACAAATGGCTCTGTGGTTGAGTTGCAGTTTCTTTCACAAGATAATCTGATAGTCTTACGTAAATCTCTCTCTGTTGGATTAGTGTAATTCTAAAAAGGAAAGTAGTCAAACAAATAGTAAAAGTAGTTGAAGCTCAGTACATTGTATTTTTAGATTTGTGTACTGAATATCAAAATTTTAAATAGGAAAAAACGAGCCTAAGTGTCAGAAATCTAGCAAGACATCATATTGCTCTGATAGCAACATAATGCCTTTTCCTTATTCCTATTTCCTGCTCCCATTAAACTTGATCTTTGGAATGCAGTCTTCAGAAGATGGCATGGAAAATGGTGCCGTTCTTGACCTACTGTGACAATAAGTACTGGCAAATTGGTCCCTGGGGGATACTTGACCAACTCTGTGTCCAGCTTGGACCTCTTTCAGAGGGCTCTGCTTCTTACAGGAGGAACTAGCTGGGAAGAGCTGATGCAGACGGCTGTGAGTGGGAAGAATACAGGGTGTCTGCCACCCCTATTAACTTTCATCATCCTTGTGGAAAGAATGAAAGGACTTTTTTGTGTTTTCCCTTTGATTCTAAAACAACTGTCTCTGTATTTAAAACTCTACTTAATTCATGCTAATGAGTAGTTGTTTTGTGATCCCACTAAGCCAGGACCAATAAAGGTTGGCATATAGATGGTTTATTGGTGCTTCCATCCCCTATCTGCATAACCTTTGCTTATACATATATTTATTGTAAAGGGCAATGTGTCTCATGATGTGAAAAGGATGCAGAAATGTCATGATTAGATAATGGGTAAGTACTTGTTCTGAAGCAAGTCTGAAAAATCACTGGATGTGGAGGTATGCCAAGTGTCCCAAAAAGAGTAGGTTTAGGATAGTAATTAAGTGCTGGTTGAGTAAGAATTACAAGATCACAAAACAAATTACTGTTATTAGCAAAAGTATTTGTTCTCACATCAAACTGTCATCCTGCCTTGCTGTTTAACCTGATTCTGCCATGTGGAAAAAAAATGATGTCAGATACTTTATTAAGTGTGAATTTGTGATTTACTTCGGGGAGAGGGTGTAGGGTGGTTGGTGTAATTTTCTCCTAAAATGGCAATCATTTTTTGACTCCATGCACTTTAAATCAAACCTGCAAAAGCAAGGGAACCTAAAAAACTGAAGGGCTTTTCTGGCTTTGAAGATGGTGTATGAATGAATGCTGAATCTGAAAATGTAGGATCTGTGGGAGGATATTACTGGATATTCTATGAGTGTTAGCCCATACAAAGCTGATTTATATCAACTTGTTGCTGCAGTTCTACAAGGAGAAACCTAGTAAATAAATGCCCTTTGATTTACACATCTCTGCTTTTAAAACAGTTTAGAGAGAGTTGTAAAATGGTGTGGCTTAGGGATCCCAGGCATGAAACAGCCCCTTTGATTGCAGCTTAAGTGTGATCTGCGTGTACAGCGTTTAATAACAAACAACTAATTGTGCAGTTGTGTGCTGAATACCACAACAGCAACAATAAGAAGGTTATTTGGTGTACAACTGGTACTTATTCAAGAGACTTGTTAGTTGATAACTTTCTTACAGTCTTGAGTAATGTCAAAGATTTTTTGGAGCCTCACATCCTATAAACCATGAATGAGACCAATCTAGAAAGTCATGTGGTTCTAAACAATGTATTGATCTTCTGATAACACTTTTATATTGAATAGTGATAGATCAGGGCATCCTCCAAACAGGCTGTTGTGGACAGAGAAAAAATGTGAAAGACTTAAAAAATAAATGACTTATCTCAGAAGAGGAAGAGAGAGGAGATCTACTTGTCTTATGTGGTCCCCTTTGTTTCAGTAGGTCAGCCTCATGCTGTAACATCATAGTTGACCCATTGCCAAAATAAGATTAAACAGCCTTAGCCTTAAAGGCATCAGAAGCATGAAGTGGCTTTGGCGAATGATGTAATTCAAGTATGAATGATCGTATGGAAAAATCATCATCTCAGTAAAACACAGACAACTCTTAATCCCCACCAACTTTTGTAATTAAATCTTAGGTATCAACATATATTGTATGTCTGTGTAGTTCAGATTTATGTTTCTACTTTTTTACTCCAGAGCTGATGTTTAGATATAATTTTGGTTTTAGTATTTTGGGGTTTGTTGTTGCTGGGTTTGTTTAATTTGCATTATAGGGATTGAGGTTGGGGAGGTTTGGGGAGCAGAGGCTTGGGTTTTTTTTTTTCTTTTTTGTTTTGTTTTGTTTTATTTTGTTTTGTTTTGTTTTGTTGGTTTTCCATGGTGAAGCAGTAGCTTTTGCTAAACTTCCAGGCTGAGCATCGAAAAGAAGGTGGTTAGCCATGCAGCATTCAAGCCTATGGATGAATCATAAGGCAGTTTAGACTTCTAGCCTGAAAGCCAGCCAGGTGATCAAAAGACAAACAGCAGCCTTTTACTTCCATGTGGTCCATGAGCTTGAGTAGCTGTTTGGAGTTGTGATGATGTCTGCATCTGTCTCCTGCTTAACTTTGTTGTTGCTCTGAAACTGTGAATTTTCTGCAAACCTGAGTGCTTTTTAAATAAAGCCTTGTGTTTCTCTGGAGATGTGCATGCTCTGAGGGAGAGCATGAGAGAATCACTGCTTTTCTCCCAGTAAGCAAGGGCCAGAAGGGCTGTGTTTTCACTTCTCTGCAGCAGTG
Source organism: Atrichornis clamosus (assembly GCA_013400975.1). NCBI lineage: Eukaryota > Metazoa > Chordata > Aves > Passeriformes > Menuridae > Atrichornis > Atrichornis clamosus. The sequence goes on along the minus strand of WBMZ01009130.1, from coordinate 108,625 downwards.
CAAATACCTCTACTCTGGCTAACTGTCCCACAGTGCAAAACTGCTCAGAATGTGGAGATCAAACTTAGAGGTGCTGTTGCAGGAAAAATTTTGTGAAGTTGAACTGAACCAGGCAGAGAAGGCTGATGTACCTTAGGACATCTTGTCTAGCCCCCCGTTGCCAGTTTAGGATGACACAGGAATTCCAGAGGTCTGTGCTTTCTCTTTCAGTCACATAAGAATGTCTTCTGTGTCAAAGAGCATCTCTGATAACACTAGCAAACCTAGTCTAGGGAAGAGGAGCAGGTCTTCCAGGCTGTGTGTGATGGAGAATAGAATGTGATGCAGTCTGAAGCACTGCTTTCTGAACTGCAGTTTGTAATAATAATGTGTGAGTCCCTGAATGGTAAATCGACTCTTGAAAACTTTATGCAGAATTGGGGGCGGGTGCAATTTAAGGCAAGGTTGTTTGTCATGCAACATAATGTCATCTCACAAGTTCATGAACTGATTTCATTACATAATGAAGAACAAAACTGGAATGGTGGTCATAATATTGAAATAAAACTAAACCTCAGCTTAAGACTGTTGACTTAAGACTTCTCTCAAAGTTCACATCTCTCACTACCTGTGGCATTCAAAGATTTCCCTGGTGGTGGTGGCTACTCTGGAGTGTCTTTCTAGGAGTTCATAGGAGAGGACCTGTCTTTGCCCTGCCTTCTGCAAGTGACAGTCATTTGACCTTGCCCAACTGCATGTCCCAGTTCAAGAGTTTATCACTCAGGGTTCTGTGTTGGGTCAGCATAGTTAGTAATGGTGTCATGAAACCTGTAGCTCTGTTACATGGCTGTATAAGTAGCCAGGCCTGCTAGGGTTAACTTTGGTTTAACTGCTCTTCTAGGTCTGCCTTAGAGAACAGCTCTTCTTCAGTTAACAGGATCGGCTAGCTTCAGGAAACATTCTCGTTGGTATCATACTGTAATTCTGTGATTCCTTCATGTGGTGAAAAAAGCAGAAACTGAGTTTCTAGAGAATCCTCAGCAAGGGATTAAGGAAACTTAAAAGGATAACTCCATAGTATTAGAAATGCTCTTTAACTCAACATTAGATTCCTGGAGGTTTCTGATCTAAATCAGTGTGAACATCTAGCAACAGCAGCCTTATGCATCAATGATAGTGTTCTGGAGTCAGCAGCTTCCTGGAGTTTCTTCGGGTTTGTAATACAAACACAGGTTTTTGTCTCTCAGTGTCCCTGTACTTTTCTCATTTTCAAACTTGTTGTAGTTACCAAGATTGCAATAACTGTAATTCTTGATACTACTGTATTTAGTCAGTGCTTTTAAAACTAAAAATCCAAAGCAGTGTAATGAAACCCAGTGTTGTTTTTAAAACTTTTTAAAAAACAAACTTGAGGATAGAATAGACTGACTATTGACAGATCACATAGATTATAATAAACAAAGAATTATGCCACTTACAGAACAAAAAGAGTTCCTCAGCAAGCATATGGAAGGAGAAATCCAGAAACGATTACTTTTTTCCCAGTAATCCCCAGTGCACATATTTGTCAAAAATCCAGTGATCCTCACAGGTGTTATGTTTTACCCACAGACATGCTGAAATGTGTACATTTGTGTAATGCAAAAGCCATATCTTAAATTAGCTTCCCTGCATCTTCTAGGGGATTTTTTTCAGGTGTTATTCTAGATTGCATAAAAAGCAGTAACACACTTTAGTCAGGCAGAGTTAACAGCTGGTTTCCCCCACCACAGTAAACAGGCTACTCTTAATTCTAAATTTTCTCAAACCGAACACTCATCTTCCTTTTTTTTCTAGTGGGCAGTTTGCTGTAGTGAAAAAATGCCGCGAGAAGAGCACTGGTCAGCAGTTTGCAGCAAAATTCATCAAGAAACGGAGAACGAAATCCAGCCGTCGTGGAGTGAGCCGGGAAGATATCGAGCGAGAAGTTGGCATACTAAAAGAGATTCGACATCCTAATGTGATTACGCTTCATGATGTTTACGAGAACAAAACAGATGTCATTCTTATTCTGGAACTGTAAGTAGCCCTAGAGACTTGTAGAGGAGTAGCAGAATATTTGTTTCTTTATTTTTTAAAAACAGACACTTTGAGAATTGCAGTGATTGGATGGAAGTTCCTTATCACCCCAAAAGAGAATAGCCTGAGAATTCTTCATTTCTGAGTCAGTGTTGTACCTTCCCGATTACCCACATGTATTTTCACTCTAAATGCACTACAAGAAAAAAAATCAGCATATTTAGGGGTTTTTTTCTGCTTGTTACTTTAATCATTGTTGATGTTACGGATCCAGAAGAATAGCCTGTAACTAACTAAATAAACTGATTTGAAGATAACGGCAGAGGAAAACACAGATTCTAAGTGGACATTAGTTTAGCAAATTTTACTGTGTTTTGTGTTGGTGTAAAGTGGCCTCAGTGAACGCTTTTTCTCTTTTTCTAACCCACACAAAACAGAACAGAATTTTCCCAGTTCTGTCTTGTTGAAATGTGAACTGAACTTTCACGTTGTTTCATACTGGTTTAGTTCCCAATTTTTCGTCCAGTGTCATTGCTAATAGATTGAGGTAAATATGTCAGCAGAGACTACTTCCGCATTTTTGCAAGTCTGGCTTCCAGTTCCTCAAAGTCTGCAAGTGTAGAGGTTAAGCATTATTCACCTGTTAGGGGTTTGTCAGTGCCTGCTGGTGGCACGTGCACATCTTTACTTAGGTTGCACGCCTGGCTCTGTATTTTTGCCAGACTTGCTCTGTATCAGTTAGCTGTGCTTTAGGGGAAGTATTTCATGCAAGCAAAGGACTTGGCACCAGAATCTTGGGCAGCATTTCTGTCTCTTCCGTGGCTGTTCGTGTGGTTTTTCTTATGTAGGTTATGTCTTCCTGTTTACTAGCTTTGGTAAATGGTATTTCCTCTTACCTTACAAAGATACTTCAGTGTTGCATGGTTTCAGTAACATGGAGATTTACAGTATAGATTTAAAAAGAAAACTGGGAAGTAGCTTTTGGAGTGTCATCTTTTCTATGGTCTATACATGCATGATACTGCTTTGTTGTGTTTATGTAAAAATACATTTTTACACTTTAGTCCAGTGGGTGATAGTTTATTGTAATAATTGTAGTCTGGCTTGGTTTTTTTAGTTCCAAATGTATATGCTTGTGTTAGTTTGCCAAATTTGGATAATTTAAACAAGTATTTTTTTCAAAGCTAAATTATCCTGTGTAGTTTCTTATATTCTTACTACTTCTGGTTTTTGTTCAGAATTCTTCTAAGTGTGACATGAACACACAACAAACTTAGTGTGATGCTTCTTCCTCTCCCCACTTGATACTCTTGCATTTTTTTGCTCTATAACCTTATTGTCAGTGTATTGTTGCTTCTGCAGCACTTTTCACTCTGTAATCTGTCCAGGTGAAATCCGGCCAGTGTCTGTACTTGAGACCTGTGAGGAAGACTTGGTAATCGTGTCAGTGGTAGGAGGAATGGGACTGTTCCACCCCCACACACTTTGTACATGGAATTGGAGCTCTTTTGGCAGCAAGGTTGCTGTGTTTGTCAGTGTGTACTCACTACTGTCCATTGAACAAAAGAATAATAATCTGTGTATTTCATAAGCTTGATGGCATGAAGTTCAGCAAATTATTTGCATTGCAATTTAGGTTTGCCAAGTCAACAGTCAGTATATAGTTTCAATCAGAGATTTTTTTTTTTTCACTTTCCCTAACTGCTTTGTGAGTCTTTCAAGTTGAAGAAGTGCTATTTTGGATATCACAAGGGTAATGCATTTATTTATTTAGACAGTCGAAGATGAAAAGATGATGTTAGTAATCCCTTTGTAAACTTGAATATGCTAACCGCTACAAAGTTTTGTAGTTCTCAAAATCACCATGCTATTACATAAAGCTGTTGAAAAGACAGGATTGTCATTTTAATCGCGTGCTTAGACATTGACTATGTAATCCCTTTTCTCTAATGTTCTAACACTCACATTTTGCCTAGGGACCTATGCTCTTGAGAGTCTTTGTCCTTACAGAACAATTTCATACAAACAGAAATAAAGCTGAAGGTTCATTAAATAACCTGTTTTGCTATCCTCAGAATCTACCCTTTTCAGTGTCCATTTTCAGTTCTGATTAGAACTTAGTATATTTCCTGGAACTTGTGTTCCTTTCTTACTGCAATGTTGGGACGGTGTATCACACAGAGACACAATTTTGTATAATCCAGCAACTGCTGCTGCCCTTTTGTTGCCAGATGTCAATGTGCACAGTCCCAGGGCAGCAGAGTCTGTGACCTCTTCACTGCTGATTTTTACTTTCTGCTTCAGCAGGTTTGCTGTATTGCATGCAGCCTCCTAAGCATTTTTCTGCCTTATTAATGGGCTTTTCCTCAGAGATGAGCAATTGACTGGAGAAGGGGGAATGGCTTCAGACTGAAAGAGGCTAGACTCAGATTGGATATTAGGAAAAAATTCTTTACTGTGAGGTTGGTGAGGCACTGGAGCAGGTGGCCCAGAGATGTTGTAGATGCCCCATCCCTGGAAGTGCTCAGGGTCGGGTTGGGTGGGGTTCTGAGCAGCTTGGTCTAGTGGGAGGAGTCCCTGCCCATGGCAGGAGAGTTGAAACTCGATGATCATTAAGCTCCCTTCCAACCCAAGCCGTTCCAAGATTCTAGTCAAGGTTGTGATTTATATGCAGAAGTACGTGGGCAGTTAGCTAATTATTGCAGTGGCAAGGTAGGTCCTCACAGCACTGAATGCTAAACAGAGCTATATATCAAAAACTTTATCCACATAGGTGTTTGGAGGTTTTTCTTTCAACCTTACCTTATGTCAGGAAATTGATCTACCAAAAAAAACGAAGTTCTATCAAACTTTCATTTCTGAAAATTTTAAAATCAAATCCTTCCTTCAAAAATTCAGCAGCCAGTCACAAGCAGGAGATACCCTTGAATAGCCTTACTTTCTTGCAGTCTTTTGGTATATTTAGAGCATTTGGACATATTTTCATAATTCTAGGACTTAGTGACAAGTGTCTCGTTCCTTGATTTGGAAATAACCTTTGAAATTCCCACTCTGTGAACTCTTTCATCTTGAAAGAAATGTTATGCTTATTACATACAAACTGGAAGACATTATCTTTTCCTCATCTAACTTAAAACCGTAGTAGTTTCCTTTTTTTCCTTTTATCACACAAATAATTGAATTGGTCAGAATTTTGTAGAACTTTTTCCTATCCAGCTGCAACAATTAGAGTCCGTTATGTGTTAGCAATGCTAAGCTATTTCTAGTGAGATCTGCTGAAGCCATCATTTTTTCAGACTTCACAGACTAGAAAACACAGATGTCTCTGCACAGTGATAATTATTTTCTTTCCTCAAGCATGTTTCGCATCTACTTGGTCCCCCCTTTTCTGGCCTTGGATGCATAATTTTTCTCTTCTGTTTAATTTTTCCTTTCACTTTATTATGTCTTTATTTAGACTGCAGACCTACAAAATACACTCAGTTTGTGGTGCTTTGTAGAGCCTTGGTTATGGTTTCTTGGTGCAACACAAAGAATAAATATTTTCATCCTAAATTGTGTTGTACTTCCTTAGAATATGCAAAGGTAATGCAGGCAGTCTCATATTTTAAAATGGCTTGATAGCAATACCTGACTTCTTTCACTTAGAAGCTTTGGATGGAGTTAAGTATTCATACTTTTCTCTGCAAAAACATAACTTGATTTCTGAATCTGAAATCTTAATTTAAGATGGTTAGCTCTTGTAACATGGTTCTGATTGATGACTAACTGTTTCATAAATTTTAGAAAAATCGAAAGCTTTGAAAGTATTAACTCAGGAATAGAGAAGTGACATTAACTTACAAGCATTTGTGCATTAAGTACTGGCATTTATGCTTCATTTGAAAGCATAAATTTTCTTTTAAACTTAGTCCTGTGCATGTCAGTGTCTCTGAGTTTCCACTTTGTTGGTACCTTCATATTGTTAACCAAACAGAACAGTGCAAGGAGAGGCTGATAGATTCCTGTATAAAAACGATGTCAATTTCATTGTTCATTGAAGAGTAAATAAGAGCAAATAACAATGAACTCTTTAAATTCCAATTCTATCTTATTGTGGCATTAATTTAATTTTTTACAGTTAAGCTCTGGAAGAGAGCTACAGCCTGTCTTCCAGAGAAGCTTGAAGTCTGCACAAGGTTTCTTTAATTTTTGGTTGTCTTTTGATAGAAATGGCTCTGAGATTTTTGTTAATTTTACCTCTAAGTACATAACAAAGTTGTTCTCCAGTGGCTTTGCACTGAAATTTGAGAGGAGAATTAAGTATTTGGTGCTTTCTGGGATTTAAAAGGAGGTTAGCAAACTCTGTGACACTTAATTTGTAGATCTTGTGCCGCCTTTGGGTTTCAAAATCCTAAATTCCAGGCCCACAGAGGACATGTAGACCAGTTAGAGCAAAGGCTTGACAGGGCTGAAAAGAAAGGTGCTAGTGCCAGTGTGACTGCCACATCCTGAGCACATCTTGAAGGGAACATTGGTTTCTATGTGCTGCAGTCCCTGAGCAAAATGCTTGTCCCTCTTGTTTGCTAAACCTGAACACTCATATTAAATTTGAATGTTGTACATGGGATCAAAATACTAAGGCACTCTACTGGACCAAAGTAATGGTGTGCTTTATCCAAACACAAGGCACTTAAGGAACTTCAGTGGTGGAGACCTAAATACCAGTGCTGTTTAGGTGCAGGAAAGATTCATAGGAGCATTCAGGTCTCCCCCTTAAGGACTTAACTGATGAAATTATAGTCCAGGTTCTGGTGCCTATGTTCTGGCTAGCCATCGAAGTCAATGCTTCCAGTTCAGTATAACTGAAGTATTTATGCACACTAAAGAGAGGATTTCATGACAGTTGGTGACTCCAATAGAAGTTAGGCAAACGAAAATGAAAAGGCGTAGTGATGCTGTAACATGTCTTCATTTTTCTAGTAGCTAGATAAGGAAAAATTAAAGTGCAGTGTTGTACACCCAGTAGGTAATTTAATGAGCTAGCAGCCCTGTTCTGCTCTTGCAAGATATTTGGTACATTTTGTACTTCTGAGGAGTGGGTTGGTAACTGCACAATTCACAAAGGCAGTGAAATGAAGTGGATGTAAACCCCCTTATTCTGGCATAACACAGAAGTAGCAGTATATGAGTCTAGTCTTGGGCTGACAAATGCATGACTGGCTGTCATACAAGACACGTTTTGACCACAGAATCCTTAGGGAAAAACATTTCTTTTACAAGGTTGTAGAAGAAATGTTTGGACAAGAGAAGAAATCAGATAATTTATCAAATTGAATGTGTTTTAAAACTGGAATAAATGAATGACATTCTTCTTTGACTTAGTTTATGTTGTTTTGAAATCTAAGCAAGATAAATATTTCTTCAAGGGATTTGGGCCTAGATTTTTGGGTTTATTTGTGGATTTTTAAATTCATTAGAAATCCCTAGATAATCATTAATTATCATTTAGGTGCTATTACATTATACAGCAGTGTGATCATAGCATATGACTGAGTCATTATGAGGTGACCATGCTGACTTTGAAGGTTAATTGGTTCTAAGTTCCCTCAGTAGGTTCCCATAATGACTTCCTCTGAGATCTGGCGATAGTTCAGTTTCACAGTTAAGAAAGACTGGCAACTTGCAAAATCACTATCCAGAAATCTTTTTTCCATGGGCGTGATATATTTTCTTTCCCAGAGGGAGATGTGTGGGTTGCAGTCACATCTGTCAACCTTCCTTTGGGAAGGGTGGGAAGTGCTTTTGCCACTATTGCATTTTAGAAGAAAGAATGCAGTCGACTGAAAGCTTTAATTTACTTCTCTCATTCCAGGAAAGCTAGCACTTCTGCTTGGAAATATCAGTGAAATACCACATACCAGCTTTGCTCTTAGTGAATATGTTTATACAAAATATTTCTGAAAGCATGTGCTCTGCTACTTGAAAACAATATAAAAGGTAGTCGTGTTATAGCAGTGAAAATAGATTTACTCAGCACTTACGACTTTCTGTGGTATAACATGGTCCTATAGGATTAAGATGTGACTGCCATAAAGCACAAATTCTTATTTTATTGAGCAAGATACTTGAACAACCTATTATGACTGCAAAATTATGAGTTAATTGTAATGTAAACAGAAAGGTTTTGTACAGGAACATTAATGAATTAATGCTTCAAAGGAAAATGGCATGGGAAGGTGGACACAGAGACTTTGCAGCCATAAAGGAATTTAGCTGTGACTTGACTGGTTAATCAAGTTCCTCTAGTAATCTGAATGGGTATGGGTTGTTGTCCATCATTTACTTGCTAGTATTTTGGCAATTAGAGTTGTCTTAGGGCACAGAAGAACTGATCAGAAAACTCAGTAATTCCTACCAGCAAACAGAGAAATTGAACAGAGAGAAGCTCTGTGCTTCCAGGGGATATCAGGTTCAGATACTCCAAAGTGCTCTACAGGAAGAAGCACTAGTGCTTGGTGAACCTCTTGCCTGCACTGCCTTTAGGAAGACATCTTTATCCAGCTGGTGGCTGGGGCAGCAGTCTTTGAGATGCTTGCTGCCTGGCCCCTCTTTAGAGCCCCAAAGGCAGGCTGGGAGCAAGTTTGCGTGGCTCAGTGAACCCACTCTATGGTCTGGTTTCAGTCAGACCATTTTGGCAGGGTGTTCGTGCATCAGCAACCCCAAAGCTAATTTAAAAATAAGGGTCCCTTGTAATGGAGGTGGAAACAGTGTGCTTCTTGGTAGAAGATGACATTCAAAAAGGTCAGTCAAAAGGGCTGATGTATGGAATTGTCTACACCTTCTTCTTTAGATAAATGCTGCTTCTGTGTGTAAAATGGGACATAGGTACGTTGGTGGAATGGGACGCTCTGTTTGCCTTCTGGCTTCACTTTTGAAGGTGTCTGTGGGTTACTACAGTATGTAGTGTTTATGTACTGTGGGACTGTGTTACCCTGGCTGAGGCAAAGGACTAGATTTGAAAACCCAAGAGCATTTTAGGAGGTTTGTGAAGACTGCAGTAGCTTATGTAGCCCGTGTCTTTACTGGCTTCTTCTAATTCATTTCGCCATCTGCAGTATTGGGAAGTCCAGTCAAGATCATCCAGTTATTCTAGATATATAGTCTAATTATGAAATCTGTGAAACCAGGCTCTGCTGATAAATTTGAGGACGTTGTAATTCAGTGAATTAATTGTGGAGGTCAGACTTGTAAAGTATGTTGAGTGTGGACTGTATTAACTCTCCATGCCTCGCTTGAATTGCCGTGCAGTGGTGCCTTGGTTTTCTGTATACCTGTGGTAGTACAGCTTAATATCAGACCCGCCTCCCATGGGGATGTGGGTCGCTGCCTTACCCGTGTGTGAGGGCCTCCCTGCAGGTTGCCTGGAGCAGAGGGACGCGTTAGGGAAGCCAGGCGTTTCTGAGCTTCCAGGTGAAGCTTCTCATGCGTACTAGGTTAACATTTTGCTTGTCATTGCTACAAAAACCCGTTTCTCTCATGCCTGATCTCCCTACCAGTAAAAGTAAGGAGGAGCAGCTAGATGGGCACTGTGCTTGCCAGCTATGGCAGTGCCCAGGGGGAGCTTCCTGAGCTCAGCCCCCACAGCTGAGGAGTTACCAGCACAAGGATTCACCATGACCCCCTCTCTGAGGTGAACCCACGCAGGATCTCCTCCTAGACATCAAGGGTGAGCTGTGTAACATGAGGGGGCACACCAAAGTCCCACAGAGCAGAGGTACAGCTGCTTCTGGAACAGTGCTTTGAGTTCTTTACAGCCAGTCCCTCCTCACTCACCTACACATTCAGTAAGGGCTGCCAAGTTGCTTAGGGTGACAGTACTTAAGCATCAAAGAAGCACACAACAGATTGGAAAAATCTACCACTTCTGCTAATGAACTTCCAGTTTTCAAAAATAAAGACCATTTCAAGCCTTTTAGCTTCTCTGGCTCTTGATTTTGAGATTTGCAAATACTAGGTACATTACCTGTGAAATACAGGTAACATTTCCCACAGTTATAGGGCTTATTATGTGTCATTAAAGAAATGTCACTACAATTAAGCTGTGGCAAAGACAGAAGGATAGTACTCAGCAGTACAGAATCAGAATCATTACAGATAAGAAGAAGCTGAAGATGAAGAGGCTTTTTCCACTTTACACAAATGCAGATATCTGGAAAAGCTGCAAACTTTGGGAATTAAATCCTAATTTTTGAGTCTAAAAGGAATGTGTGTAATCAGTGCTGCTGCTCATAGGTGACTATTAAGTGTCACAGACTGGATATCTTTAAAATGCCAGCAAGAGTAAGAGCAAGCTTTACCAGCCATAAAGCGTGACAACACCTGTGTGACACTGTCACAGTCTGTTTGAGACTGCAGAGTGTGCAGCACAGTGCTTGGAGATGGCATTGCTGCAAATGCCTGTCCTGAGTACTTCTCTTGTGTTTGTGATGGCTGATGAATGATTTAAGCACGAGCAGGAGCTTTTGCTGTTCCGCTACGTGAAAAGCGGATTGGATACGGCCTTTTGGTGTAGACTTACAGGCTCTTACTCAGCTGAGGATTCATCTTCCCTGGTTCCCCAAACTGATGTCTAGCACAGTGCCAAACCATGCTAATGCATGAAGGTGCTGGGTTTTGCCGTATCTGCTGCCATAGATGCCCACAGCAGGGGCAGTAGCCACAGTGAGTCTTCCTGCTGCTTCACATGGCGGGGCTGTGCTCCAGTTTACAGCCTCCCAACAACTGCAGCAAACATCCACTTGTAAGCACATGGAAGCACACTTCATGTGATGCCTAAGTCCCTTAGCCCAATAATTGGAAATGAAGAGAAATGCCAGCACTGTGTCGCCATTCAGTGCAGTGCTGCAGAGATACAGACGTTAGCCTGATAACATTTTCTTATTTTTTTCAATCAGCAGCAAACAGGGAGAGAATATGCATGTGTGTCCGCTTGTAAGATGCTTCTGACCAATAAATAACAAAGTAAAATAACAAGTTGGATTTAATCATCAGGAAATTCATTTTAATGTCTTTACAACAACAAAAAAATATTAAAGTGACCTCTCATCCTTCCAGTCTGTAATTCTTATATTTTAATGGCACTTTGTTTCAATAATTGCTTTCATGCATAAAATATTACAACACAAATAATACCCAAAACAATGCGCTCATTATTGTCTAGGCAGCTCAATCAAAGCTCCAAGAACTCATTAAAATACACTTTTCATGCAATTTGCATTACAATAATGCAGATTAAGAATCTTAAAAAGTAGACATGATAAAGAAGTCAAATGTATTTCCAGAAATTTGCCCAAACTGTTTACCTGTTGTTACATGTCAATTGCATCATGTTTCATAATCAGAGCTTTAAATCATGAACAGGTTATTTTTTTCCCTACAGAAAAGCAATAGAAATTAGGGTGCACCTTCTGAATTTGTTTCTATGTCAATACAGTGCCAAATACAGGGAGTATTGTGACCGTTTTTGCAGTCTCTAAGACATTTCTAATACTCCTGCTTTCATACATGGGAAAAACAGTTTGCCACAGTGGGCACTTATCTCCTTATACGTCCTTAAGCCTCAAGGTGGTTGTCTGTTACTTGAGAATAGCTGTAGTTCTGTTTCCTAGCACTTCAGTATCTCTTTATGCTGTTGACTGCGTCAAGAGCTGCTTGACTGAGCTGAGAGGAGGTCATCTTCACTTTCACTCCTCTATCTCTCAAATGTAAAAATCTAGATGTGCTTATGTACCCTCTCTTACTTCTTTTCTTTCTGTTGTGCAGCTAGAAGACTTGCTGGAAGTGGTACTAGGGGCTTTTTCTTGTAGAAAAGGTGTACTAATGTTAGAGTACAAATACAGTATAGGTGCTGCATGTAATAGACTTCTTCAAAGAACTGATTATATTTTCAGAGAGTTGAATGCTTTAAGGAGTTTAGAAACTGAACAGTAGGACAGCTGCCAATAACTGTTCCAAATAAGCTTTCAATTTTGTATTTTTCACTGAGGGTTTAGAAATCTGATGTTTTACTGATATGAGCCAATTGCTGTTTTGTATTCTAGATTATGTAATGTCCCATTACATTAGTGTGTTTTGGATAGAGTTACTTCATATTTAATTTTATTCTATTAAATGTGCATACAGAGAGTAGGAGGGGTTTACTTCATTTAAATTTACATACTGTCAACCATGTTTGTTTGGGTTTTGTAAACTTTCTTTTGTCTGAAAATTAGACTCTTTTTATTATAGTCTCAGGGGGAGGAGGGGGAGTTACTAACTATTTTGGGTATTGAATTAAGTAATTTTCATCATCTTTTCTGATATTGGCAACCTTTAAAGCATCTGGATCCTTTTCAAGGCTGGTTTGAGAACAGCTGTGCTAAAAGGAGCTGGTTAAAGCAAGCTTGTCAATAACTCTGCTTCTGCTCTTTAAGTGTTGCAGGTGGGGAGCTCTTCGACTTCTTAGCTGAAAAAGAATCTCTCACGGAGGAGGAAGCCACGGAATTTCTCAAACAGATACTTAATGGTGTTCAGTATCTCCACTCTCTGCAAATTGCCCACTTTGATCTTAAGGTGTGTTGAGCAGACAAAAACTTCCAAAAACTGTAAGCAACATCCATTACAGTCCTTTGTAATTCTAGCCACAAATCAGTCAGCATGCAGATCTTGGCCACAGTTTTGTTTTGCTATCTTATGTAGACAGGGGAAAGCTCAGTCATTGGAAAGAAGTTACTGAACTGTAAATAGTTCCTGTCTGTTTCTGAGATTCTTCTTGGGAATTGGGAGTTTCTGATGAAATTAAACCATTCTTAAAAAGCCAACTTGAAATAAAAATGAGGACTATGATTTATCTTTTTTTTTTAATGAGGGATCTGGACGAAATATTCTGAACAAGATGCTTTTTTAAACTTTTTTTTTAGTCACTAAATTGAAACTGTACAGAGTTAAGTACAAGGATTTTTGTGGAGCAGACAGCAGTTAATTTCCTCTTCTGTTTTTTTCCCTTTTGTGGCTTTTTTGTTTGTTTTCAGAAAACCTATTAATTGCATCCTTTTCGTAATGAAGGCAGAGCTTTTTGCATCTAAACTCAGCAACTGCTTTTTGATGTTTAAATTTCAAGATTTTTTTCCCCACAAGATTTTTTTCAGAGGTAGGCAGCTAAACATTCCCTGAAGTCTGCTGAAGTTGGCAGCTATGTCCATACAAGGAAGAGGAGGCATGATTATTTCATTGCAATTGAAATGTAGTCCTGAAAGGGAATGGGGATGAGCTAGGGAAGGGAATGGATTTCAGATACCTTTTCCAGTTTCATCCTTATCACCTCAATAATACCTTTGGTCTTTGTATGACAGTCAGCAAGAGAAAAAAAAAGTATAAAGCCAGAAAGGAGTGTTTTTCTTACCATACGAATTGTGAATTTTTGCCAGTGTGTTTGAAATTGAACAACTCATCCTTACACTGGATACCAGAAATGTGTGCACTAAAGTAGGCAGCAAGAATTAAAGTGTGCAGACCAATAAAAGTATGGAATAGAAATGCAGGGAGGAAATGAAGAAAATTGCATTTGCATATATCAGGTCCTGTGGTTGGGAAAGAGAGGTAGAAGAAGGGTGATGATGAAGAGCTGTCCTTAATGACTCCAGAAGCCCTTAACACTGAACAGGATGGATGTATCTCCAGGAGCTCTTCAGAACACACCAGTTAAGGGACATAACAGGATATGGAGATCAAGTAGCTGGTTCTGTGTGCTCATTAAAGTGATGCAGTGTAGATACAGGTTCCTTTGCTGATAATCCTGACATTTCATCTTTGTTCTGGTTTTGCAAATCTTTGGTGTAAAGTAATATAAAGTCCATATTTCAAAATAAGCTGGAAAAAACAGGAGAACCTGCTCTGGTTTTCCTTTTTTGTTAGTGTGTAAAATCTGGGAGTCAGACCACTCCGAAAGTTTCTCTTGGAGATCCAAAGGCAACAAGATATACCTTCCTGATTGCTTTTGTGGTGCGAAAGAAAGCTCTTTCAGGGACTAATGTAAACCAAGCCCAGTAACTAGTTTGGAGGCTTTTGTTTGTTGCAAGCTGCCAAGAGTGCTGAAATGGCTATAGCAGGGGCTGTGATCTTTGCTGAAGACCATGTGTTCCACTTAGGGTCAGACCACATGAAAACTGCAGCTGTGGTATCTACAAGAAGTAAAATCTTGGCCCTGTAGAAATCATAGCGCTCCAGCATCAACATGAAATCCTAATTTACTGTAGTTAACTTTTAGCATATGTTAGATCATAATAGAAAAAGACAGGATTTTTCTGCCTAAAACACAATTCAAGAGTCTAAAGGAGGTAAAAAGAAACGTTCAGTGCTGCAGAGTACTGGTACACAGTTTGAACCTATATGTAATCCCTCTTTCTCTCCCCTTTCTTCCCTTCTCAAAGCCTGAAAACATAATGTTGTTGGACAGGAACGTACCAAAGCCTCGAATCAAGATTATTGACTTTGGTTTAGCACACAAAATTGACTTTGGAAATGAATTCAAAAATATCTTCGGAACACCAGAGTTTGTTGGTGAGAAAACCATTTTTTCTTCAAATGATTCTTTTTCAGTCTTTGAAATTGTATTTGTGGCTTAGCTTGGTTTGACTGATTTACAGATTATGAAATTTGTGTGTAATTCATGACAATTTGAAATTTAAATAAGCAATTTGTAGCATTTAGTTTCAAATTAGACTTGCATTAAGGTGATTTTATCTATCAGCATCTTAACTTATTATCTCTGACGTACATAGGCTCAGAGTGAGACTTATATGTGTTCTTTGACTAGGTACTTATCTTCCTGCTTTTTTCTTTAGCTCCTGAAATAGTAAATTATGAACCTCTTGGTCTTGAAGCAGATATGTGGTAAGTTATTAGATCTTACTTGAAATAAGTCTCTCATGATTATTCTTATGTTCTAACCTTTTTTTTTCTCTCTCTCTTTCCATCTATTTTTCTCTCCTCTCCCTCATCCTTTTTTTTTGTTTGTTTTTCCTTCAATCCAGGAGCATTGGTGTAATAACTTATATTCTGTAAGTACCAAAATCTGTGGGTGTTTCTTGCAAATGCTGTTGTTTTTAAATTATGATTCTATCATTTGGGTTTTTGGTGGTGTCTGTACAAATCAAACCATTTTGCTTGCACGTCATGATTCAAGTTGTGTGATCATAAAAGCTATAGTATAATTATTGAAAGAATGCCATTAATCATCATTGAGCCAGCATGGGAAACTGTCTTCAAATCTGTAGGTGACCTTCCTACAGCTTTATCTTTACCAGTATTCTTTGAAATGATAGCAAAGCTTTTTGCCATGCTACATCACATCTTCCTGAAAGTACTTTTGCAGTCTTAAAACAGAAGGGAAAAATATCCCCTTTCTGCTGTTACTTCATCTCATAGGGTTGAAGCAGCAGTGTTACAACATGTAATTAGAGGAATGTTCTGTCTTTCTTGCAGTCTAAGTGGTGCGTCTCCATTTCTTGGAGAAACCAAACAGGAAACATTAGCAAATGTGTCTGCTGTGAATTATGAATTTGAAGAAGAATTCTTCAGTAATACCAGCGCCCTAGCTAAAGACTTTATACGAAGACTTCTAGTCAAGGATCCAAAGTGAGTTGGGTTTTTTTGTATGTTGCAAAAAGTATCTCTAGTATTGCTAATGACATGATATTTTGAGATGGTAGTTTAATAAACATAAAGCAGTATGTATGTTTTAATATCTGAAAGAGTTCTATCTTTTATTCTCTAAAAGGAAGAGAATGACCATTCAAGACAGTTTGCTGCATCCTTGGATCAAGGTTAGCATGTCATTCATTCTCTAATGTCCTGTTATAAATTATTCTTCATTTCATGCCTTTCAAGTTCCTTAACATGGAAAACACAGCATAATTGTTTAACCTAATGTACAGTTTTGGAAAGCTGTCTGTGTGAACATTTAACACATGCAGAATGTGGGCTTCATTAATATATGCTCTATGTAAGTTAGCATTAGGGAAGTAGCCCACTGTGGATATTAAAAGCATGCACAGGCAGAGAAGCTAATCTTCAGAGAGCATTGCACTGACAAAGATACATTTTCTGAATCCAGTCCAATTTCCTCTTAATTTTTCATCTTCTAAACCTCTTGTTCAGACTGGGAAGAAAGGAGTAATCTCTTTTCGGCCCTTCCCCTTTAGTCTGAAGAGAGCAGTTGATGTGGGTTGATGGCCCATTTTTTCCTTCAATGTTTCATTGTTCGGTTTGGATTGAGCTGTTGTGATGCTCCTAGATTGAGAGGGAGAAAATGGCACCTGTCATTCTTTATTTTCCTTTCCGTCATAGCCTAAAGACACCCAGCAAGCACTTAGCAGAAAAGCTTCTGCAGTGAATATGGAGAAGTTCAAAAAGTTTGCAGCACGACGGAAATGGAAAGTAAGTCATTCAATAACACATCAAAATGTTGGCAACATACAAGTGCAGCAGCGTTGCCTGTTCCAGGGAAACAGCAGTGCATTTAAGAATGAAAAGAAGGAAGAAGAAACACAGTTGTCCGTGACTGGGAATAAATTAAGTGCTTGAGTATGATAGTATGGGAGAGGACTTCTTTGTAAATGATCTGTGAGCAAATGCTTGTGTGTGTGTATTGTTTGCTTTGTGCTTCTGCTGGGTTATATATGACAAAAGAAGTTGGAAGTTTCAAATGCAATATAAAAAGCAGGTGGGGGTGTTGAAGTCAAACCTCAGGGGTTTTTTGCTTAGTCCTGTAAAATCTCTGCAATAGCATCCTATCAGAAGTATCTGTTTTAATTTTTTTACATATATCTTTTTTCTTATTATTTTTATAAAGCAATCAGTGCGCTTAATATCCTTGTGCCAAAGATTATCAAGATCTTTCTTGTCCAGAAGTAGCATGAGTGTCGCTAGAAGTGATGATACTCTGGTAAGTGTGTTCTTACATGTTTAGAATACTTTATCACATATGAACTTTGCCAGTTTCTAATTAACAGAAATATTGGACTGTTGAAAATGTGCATAATTAATTAATCTCCTATGTAGGAAGAAATAGATTTTAAGGCTACAGAGGTCAGTTATTCATAGTTTGATCTTCTGCATGGGTCAGACCTTGAAATTTAACTGATCATGGTAAGGCTGATAGCTGGTGTCAAATATTCATGTCTAGGTTTAGAAGTTTGATTCGTGAGCATGTTTTTGTACTGTAGTGATTATATGGTGAAAAAGTGGAAACTGAATTTTACTCATCATTTACATCATCATTGTGTAGAATAAAATAATATTCCTTATGTTCCTTTTTCTTTTTACTGAATATTCAAAATCATTGAGACCCTCTTAAATCCAGTGAATGCTAGACAACAGTATCACAACAAGCAGTTATTTAAGGAGGGGGTTTTAAAGTTGGCCAGTATTCAGTTTGTAGTTTTAGGTGCAACTAGAGTTGAGTAGTTAGGATCAATTGCTGTATGTTTTGTAATTGCAAATGCTTGTACATCCAAAAGCATTGTTCTTAGCTTACTCTACAATTTTAATAGATGCTTCACAAATTCCCTGCGATAGCATAGAATGTGAGTTAATATGTTTAGAGCTGGGCAATATAATCATTTCTGTGTATTAATAGGATCAAACTTAAAAAATTCTGCAAAGCCCTTTTTATTCATACTGTCTTCCCCATGTCCTTCCTGTGCAACTCCATGCTCATGCTTCCACTTTTCCTCCTATGTTTCTGCTTCTGTGCTCTTCGTTCTCTTGGCCCTGCCCACCTTTCCCTGCCCTCCACCCCAGCTATCTGTATGCCTTTTAACACTGGATCAGCATTTCACACCTGTGTTCCAGTAGAAAGGATTATAGCCTAATGTTAGTGTCCTAAAAACATCTGAAACCTCAGGAGAGAGGAGGTAAGAGCAATCCAAATAATGGGCTCTGTAAATTTCAGTTCTTTGAAATTCTAGTGCATAGGAGAAAAATAAAGTTACAGCTGCAGAGGTATCTAGGCTCATTACTTACGTTCCAGGTTTTTAACTGAACCATTTGAATAGATGAAAGCTTGGACCAAAGTACCTCTCCTGTATTCGTGGATAGCACAAAACCTGATACTTTAGTTGGTATTTATGTACCTCTTGGTTTTTTTAATGTTCACATGTATGCATGGAATTCATTTCATTTCATGCAAGTATTGCTTCTATTGAAATCTATCGTCTATTTTTCCTATAAGGAAAAAAAAAATACACCTAATAAAAGAAACCTATTTGGAATCTCAGTGAGTAACAGGTTTGTGTGTGAAGAAGAGGGAAGTATATTTTAGTAGAAAAAGTGTGGGGGGTTTCGGTGTGGGTTTTCAATTAATGTGTACATGTTAGCCATATGTTTCACGAAGGATTACAACTTGCAGCTGAAGCACTCTTTTAGAAAAAAATATTTCAAAAATTTTAGTTGTTAATTTTTTTATACGTCTTGGCAGCTGTTGAGATAGAGATTTTTTCTTAAAGCTAACAATTTTTCTTCTTTCTCATTTAATTGCAAGGATGAGGAAGATTCTTTTGTGATGAAAGCTATTATTCATGCCATCAATGATGACAATGTTCCTGGATTACAGCACCTTCTGGGATCTCTGGCAAATTACGATGTCAATCAACCCAACAAGGTAGTGTAGGTCTGTGCTGAGGTGTGAGATGTGTGGGGGACTAGATATCACCCTGTTGGATGGAGCACCGTGGTTGTAAAATAGAAATGTAACACCTGAAATGAAAAGACAAGGGAATGGGAAATAATTATATCCTTTTTTTAGGAGAAATCTTAAGGTGCTTTGTATTCAGTCTCCTCAAGATACTTTAAAATGGAGCCCAAAATGGGATTTTTTGCCTAGGCCTTTCAAAAGTATTGCTCACATCTGTTGTCAGGAACTGTGGTGTATCAGATACCAGACTTTGCTCTTGGTTGCAGTTGTTGTTTCCTGTAGCAGATGAAGATGGCAGAATAGAATAGGAATAACCATACTGCCAAAGCTGACTTTGCAAAGCATTGTTAGAAACAGAAGTTCCAAACTGCAGAAATGGATTATATGAACATGCTAGATGGTGGTGTTCATTTTCTGTGGTGAAATTACTTGTGCACTACAGTATTTCAATGCACTGCTTCTGCACTAACAGGAGACGTGGAGCTGAGGCCAAGAGACTGAAGTTCTTGTGTTGGCCTTGCTGTTTAACCTTGAATAAATTATCTCTGCTCTTTTTTTCACTTTTTTGCGTGGTTATAGTGACCTTCATTACAAAGTACTTTCAGAAATATTTATGAAGAGCACTAAAGAAGTGAAATGTATGTTAGTTTACTGTGATGGGGTCTTGAACCATTTAAGAAATCACAGTGTTTTTTGTTTTAATGGTGCAGTCCCATTTAACTTTCCTAGGTGTTGGTGATGGCTTGTGTCTGAGGTGGTGTGGTAGCTGCAAAGCAATTGCAGAGAGGAGTGTTCTTGCCCAACTAGGCTAATGAGACCTTAATACTAACATTCCTAACTTGAAAAGCCTACATTTATTGTGTGATATTTCATGAATTCATCTCAAAAATACAGAAAATTGCTGTGCAGTAAATTTTTTTGAACAAAGGGACAAATTAGTTTCATACAGTATCTCCTGAAGACTTAATTTGAAAGTAGAAATCCAGAGACACCGTTCAATGCCTGCCTTCAATTCCACTCTTTTCTTAATCCTTCAAAAGTTAATTATATCATTCTTGCTTGTATTTTGTTGTTAGCATGGAACACCTCCACTACTGATTGCTGCTGGCTGTGGAAACGTTCAGATGCTTCAGTTGCTTTTAAAGCGTGGATCTCGAATTGATGTTCAGGATAAGGTTGGGGTTCTGCTTTGTCAACTGTTCTTTATAAGTTTTTCAGTACAGTTAGCAGGAAACAAGCAGTTCAGACCAAGTTGTATTGAAAATTAAGATCTCTGAGCTATAGATCCTGTTGTCTGTCTTCCACAGCAGAAACATAAATGCAAGTCTTAAGTAGTATCATTTGTTACTAATTCATTTCCTTGGATTTTGACCATTTTATTCGCTAAAATAATTTGAGTGATACTAATCTTAAAATGTAGTTGATGCTTACCAAACTGCCACAATTAGTTCAAATTAGTGATTGCCCTAAAACACAATAGTGAACTTTATTTAATATGGAATAATAAATACATATTTTAGCCATGGGGAATATTGCAACGAAAACTCATATTTGATGGAGGATATGCTTTGCAACGAGCTTCTTTTCGAAATGTGTTGTAACAATCTGGGTTTCATTTAAAGCAAGCTTGAAGTACTGTCTCCTTCTCCAGCTAATAGACGGTAAAGTAAGCAGAAGAAAGGTTTTTATCTCATGACTGTTTTCCAAAGAACTCCCTAACAAGGGAGAAGAGGATTATCCTTGCAAACAGTTAGTAATCCTATTAATCATCCTTGCATAGAGAGGTTTTTGTTGTCACTGTTGGTATGTGGGGTTGTTGAACCAATTTGAAATTTTTATTAAAGTGAATGTGTTAATATAAACTTGAATAGCTTTTCAGTACATATATACCTCACTTGAAAATCTAGAGTTACGATTTTAAATTGATCAATAACGTCTGAAATCAATTTTTTATTGACAGGCTGGATCTAACGCAATCTATTGGGCTTCTCGACATGGTCATGTAGAAACACTGAAATTTCTCAATGATAATCAATGTCCTTTGGATATTAAGGATAAGGTAAGAAAATAACTCCTTTTTCATGCAAAGAGCCTTTTCCTATAACTTTATCTTAGCAAAGAGAGAGGTCTTTCAACTGGAATGATTTTCAGCTGTGCCATAATTCCAAGAATGTGACTGGCTTTTTTAGTGTGGTTTTCTAAGTTGGCATATAGAGCTGTGGTAACAGAGCTTTAAAGTAGCTGGATGTACTGATTATTTTCTTGACAAATGTTAGCCAAGTGTGCATGTTAAATGTGGTGAGTACATGGTGGGTAGGTGGGGAAGCACAAACCTAAATTAATTTTCACTCGAAGAGTAGATTTCTCATTGAAACTCAGGGTGAAATCGTGATTTGGTTTTTCATTCCTCTTGATTGAAAATCACTTTTGTCTGACAAGTAAATTTGACTGTTATTAAGTTGAGTATAAGGAAACCTAACAATTTATAGCTGATGAGCACTTACCTTGTCTTCAGCAGTGTTATTTGAGCAACATATGCCCTACGAACTAGTTGCTGTTAAATTCTTACACCATAGCAATGATTTTATACTAGCCGAAGCTCCAGTACAGAAGCAAATATACTTGTGAAACAGTTTGCTTTGTTGAGGGAACTAGTGCAAGGCAAGGTACGTTAGGAAAATTATTGTTTTCTTCTGATAAGGACACTAGGAAAGAGGCTACTCTCTTAATAAAAAAAAAAATTTCATATAATTTCAAAAATGAAAGTGTTGCAAATTGTTACCAAAATGTGTCAGGATGTATGAAGGTGTTAGGCCAGCTTTTTATATTTGAATATACAGGGCAGTGGGGGGAGTATATGGAAACAGTATGTATGGAAATGGGACATCTGTTTCAACACAATTACACACACACCTTCCTCCCTGTGTTGCTCAGAAATACCATTGTGGCTGTGATCTGAAAAGAGTACAGTAGGAAAACAAGTTCTAGAAAAAGAAAGCCTTTGAAAAAATAATGCACCTGCCAGGTGGTGGTGTACCTGTCGTGCACAACCAGTTTGTAAGCTTTGCTGAGCAGAGCTGTGTGCCTGGGTGATGGAGAGGGAAGAGTTTGCCATGCAGGATTCAGGCTGTACGCGGTGTACGAGTGGTGTTTGTCCAGGGGTGACATGGGAAACTACACTGGCATGTTCTCCTGTAATTGCAGTCTGGGGAGACCGCTCTCCATGTGGCAGCTCGCTATGGGCATGTGGATGTGGTTCAGTTTCTCTGTAGCATTGGATCCAATCCAAACTTTCAAGACAAGGTGAGTCATGAACACTGTCTGGATTTTTTTTTAACAAATATGTCTTTATGTAAGTGGTCAAAACTTCAAGTCTTGCCTTGTAGCCTCTGACATGTTTGCATTTGAAAAAAAAAAAAAAACAAAACAGAATTATGGAGGTTTTGATAGCTCTTAATAGATAAACACTATGTGAAAAACTGCAAGAACTAACTAGTGTTACAAAACACAGGTTCTCTCAAAAATGAAAGCTTAAAGATGGAGGAAGAACACCTCTAAGGTTTATGAGGTGGTGTGAGCTCTGTAAGTTCAGCTAAAGATTTTTATTAGTTTTTGCCCTGAATTCTGCTTGGTTTTAGCAGTTACGGGATTTTTCTGCAGTGTCAAGGATTCATTTCTGAAAACGAGAGGAGGGCTCAGGAGGGTTTCTTTAGAGATCTGAACTCTCATAAGAAAACAAGGAAGAAAAGGCTTAATAGAAAAAGAAAATTCAGTTGACCCAAATTTGACTGTGTGTATGAGTTCCACAAGCCTCCCCAGGTGCTGCATCCTCTACGACTACCTTTTTATTGTTTAAACAGTCCTAGGCCGAGGGAGAACAGGACATGCTCTTCATTTATTTCTTTACCCTCAGATTTTTACAGAAACCTTGAATACAGTCCAGTCTTATGTTATTATCAGCCTCAATTGTCTGCTACTTGAGATTTGCCAGGTACAGAAAGGGTATCTCATTTCTTAGAATTTGATAGAGCTGCTCCTTCAGTGGATTTTAATTCTCCCTGCTTTTTAGGTGGGCTACTTTAAGCATATTTTTGTGAAACATTTGAAGTTTTTAATGGTGTTCCACATAACTGCTCTGACGCACAATGAATTGAAATTGAATGTTTTGAAATTTCCTGAGTTCAAGCAAAACGCAAATTACTACTTCCGTCACAATTGAACTCCAAATGGAGATAGTTTCAAAGGCTTGTTGTGATGTGTCTTTAAAGGACTCAGGCTTCTAAGTACCTACACTCCTAGAACATCGGGATGTGCTTTCTGAATATGGTAAGCAGAGTAATCTGCCTCCAACTGCAAGTCTAGTGGGATTTGCATCCCCTTGGTGATCGATCTGTTTTAAACACTGGATTAGTCTCTCAGCACACAGGATGTAGAAGTTGCTTGTGAATGAGAATCAGTTTTCAAGTGAGAGAACCAAGACATTTCACTTCAGGAGCATGGATAGATTTAAAGTAAGATTGCTGACATACAAGGTACCATAATCACTTGTATGTCAGCAGAAGTTATTCTTGCTTTTAAATGTCAGCATTTGAAATTACAACATCTTTTTATTGAGCTTATTTAATAGACTGTCTCTCCTTTTTTTTGCCTCATAGCATCCTTTTGTCTTTTTAAATTGGGGAATTATTCTTCCTGGAGTTTGGTTCACTACTGGTTTTTTTATTTTCCATTTTGCTAGGAAGAAGAAACCCCACTGCATTGCGCTGCTTGGCACGGCTACTACTCTGTCGCCAAAGCACTCTGTGAAGCAGGTTGCAATGTGAACGTTAAAAACAAAGAAGGGGAGACCCCACTCCTGACAGCATCAGCTCGGGGTTACCATGATATTGTGGAATGCTTGGCAGAACACCGGGCTGACCTTCATGCAACAGACAAAGTTAGTTATGTCCAGAGATCACAGGTGTCGCAGAGAGGTTTCTCTGAATTGCTTCGAGTGCTGCAAGTCAGCGTTGTTTCCATGATGTGCATTTTCTTGGCAGGTCACACAGAGGCTATTGATAGCTGCAGTGCTCCTTAAGGTTGTCCACTGATGATTATTATTCCATGATTGGGTTTTTGCCAATCCATTATTTCCTTATCGGTTATCACCTCATGAGTAACACTGGAAAATGGCAGGAACATTGGGTTCTGTAATTGGCAACAAACTATTAACTTCAGAGAAAAAGACATGGATTTGCTGTTGAGTTTTGATTCCTATGGATAAGTCACACCCATTTCCAGTAAGAACTATTTAAAAATATGACTCTGATTCAGGATAAATTTTTGTCTTTCATGATGTAATCCCAACAAATAAATTCAGAATTTCATTGCTTGAATTTTTGGTATGGCTGTCCTTTTAGCTACCTTTATTCCTATTATTAACTAAATAGTCATTAAAGTAAGTTCAGAAAAATGTTTTTTCTTCTAAAAGAATGAAATTGGTTTTTCCAGTTACGTTGTCTCTTTAAGTTGTTCCACAGGGAGAAAGCTCTGTCTTTATAGCTACTGTTCACTAAGCAGATTGCATGACTTTTGCATCACTAACTTCTCTCTAGTAAACACTAGCCTTTACAATGTTCAGCTGGTTGTTACAGTTGATTGCTCTCCCGCCTCCTAGGAAAGCTGTTAGAAAAGAACGTGTATTTGTATTTCATCCGTTCCACTGCAAAGCCCAGTGGCTTAATAGAAATTTGCTTTCATCCCATGGCTTATTTGTTCTGACAGATATTGTGCATCTCCCTGCCTCCACCTTCAAATTAAAAACCATTGTGATTCTAGAGGCAAGGAGATGCTACATGAGATGGTTGTGACTTGCTAAATGTTTTGATTTTTAGCATTATTTGATCTCACTTACAAGCTGTCTTTTCATTTCAGGATGGCCATATAGCCCTGCATCTTGCTGTAAGAAGATGTCAAATAGAAGTAGTTAAAACTCTCCTCAGCCAAGGATGTTTTGTAGATTTCCAAGACAGACATGGCAACACTCCCTTGCATGTGGCCTGCAAAGATGGGAATGTGCCTATTGTGACGGCACTCTGTGAAGCAAGTTGTAGTTTGGATGTCAGTAATAAGGTAATTGGAATATGGGTGCTGAACGGCATTGTTTAATAGCTCACCTATTGGATTAGATGACTTTTTCAAGTTCTCTGATATGAAAGAGTCTTTTACTTGATTTTTCTGTCTCTGAAAGTGGCCAAATGCAAAGCCTAAAGTGATTTGCCTCACAAATTTTCCAAAGTTCATTTCAGTTTAATAGATTATTAGACATCCATGAAGAAAGAACTCGGGTGAATTATCACAGTATATTTTTCCAGCATTCTTCCCTAGCCATATAGCCTTGCTTTATGCAGATTACATCTAGGTGCAGAACAGAAGAAATCATTGCATCTGGCCTTGACTTCATATGTAGCAGTAAGTTATACACAGAATTCAAGACTGGTATATTTTCTTCTACAGTGTTGTAACTCTAGAAGTGTTGATTGCAGTGATTATTGATAGATAAATGCCAGCTAAAAATGCAAACAATCTGTAATCACTGTAAGCACTTCCCAAAAAGAATATTTCGTTACCTGTTCCTTAACTTTGAGACACTAGTGCCTTTTTTATTGCTTCTGTTGTGCTCGTGCTGCAGTGTATGGGATAACTAAACATGATGCTTTACAGGTTTAATGTCATGCCTTTTCTCCTAGAGACCTTTAAGAGAAAAGTAAGCTGTTTCAGGAAACTTTCCTTTGGGTAGTTTGAATAGGTCACGGTCAGCTGCTGAACTCTGCTGACAGGCTGTGATGCTTAGGGCTTGATATATAGCTCTGAATGTCTTTCTCTGCCCTATTTAATTTTTATATATGCTACAAAGTTTAGAAGTTACTTGTAGGAATCTTAATGTTGCTATCTGCAATTTCTTTGATTCAGCCATTGTAGCTTCTTTGTGGTTTTTTTCTGAAAAGTATGTATTCTGGCAATAATGCTTTGCTAGTTAACACTTCAGTTTATTACCAAAGCACTTGCATTGTATTAGCCAGCTAAAGAAAGTTATGAGGTTTTTAGCTTGAGGATTGTCCACTTCAATCACTTCTGGTTTCAACAATTAAAATCATCAGCTGTCAAATGAAAAAAATTTTTAAAATGAGCTCTCCAGTCCTGCTTCTCAGCTTAAATGTGATTGACTGGGCAATTAAATACAGATCCACAGATGAGAACACATTTTAGGGAAGCTGAGGTCATTAATGGACCACAAGGCTGTGGTCCTCTTTTCCTGATGGAGA
The DNA here is from genome assembly GCA_013400975.1 of Atrichornis clamosus. Taxonomy (NCBI): domain Eukaryota; kingdom Metazoa; phylum Chordata; class Aves; order Passeriformes; family Menuridae; genus Atrichornis; species Atrichornis clamosus. The sequence goes on along the minus strand of WBMZ01009130.1, from coordinate 82,570 downwards.
ATGCCAAGCTGGGATCAGTAACCTGGCCGCCAGCATGCTATGGAAAAAAGAATCAAGTGTTCAGTAGGTGTGGGATCATGGCTACAGAAGCTATGGTTGTAGTTACCCTTTTGCTGCTACTCTTTTAGGAGTAATGTATTCTGGAGAGATTTTTAGAGTGCTCTTTTTGAAATAGTAAGTTTGAGTCTTATCAAATAGAGAATCCTTATTTCTACTGCTTCTCTTCAGAAGCAAACCCGGTAATGACAGAGCATTAACAAAATGACCTTCTGTCTGTGGCCTAAACATCTTACTTTGTCCCCATGTATGTAATACGGACTGAAGGCACTATTTGATTAAGTGCAGTAGAACATCACATGCATTTATTTAGAGTCATAGAATCACAGAAGCATTTAGGTTGGAAAATATCAGAGTTCAGCCATTAACCCAGCACTGCTAAGTCCACCACTAAACCATGGCCTTAAGTGCCACATCTACATGTCTTTTAAACACCTCCAGGAACAGTGACTCAACCACTTCCCTGGGCAGCCCATTCCAGTGCTTAACAACTCTTATGTGAAGAAATTTTTCCTAATATCCAACGCAGACCTCCTCTGTCACAATTTAAGGCCATTTCCTGTGGTCCTGCCATTTGTTACATGGCAGAGATAAGCAGCCCCCAGCCCACTACACCCTCCTTTCAGGCAGTTGTAGAGAGCGATAAGGTCTCCCTTGAGCCTCCTTTTCTCCAGGCTAAACAACTCCAGCTTTCTCAGCTGCTCCTCAGAGGATTTGTGCTCCAGACCCTTTTCTGGCCCGCTGCAGCATCTCTTATGTCCTTCTTGTCATGACAAGTCAAAAACTGAACACGGAATTAGACGTGTGGCCTGCCCAGTGCCAAGTGCAGACAGACAAACCATTCCCTAATCCTGCTGGCCACACTGTTTCAGTAACGCCAGGATGCCACCAGACTCAAGGTGTAGGGTTTTGAGAAGCCTGAACATCTTTTCAGATTCCAGTTGTCAGAAAGTTGGTTTTGCCCTCAAATACTCTTTCAAGAAGTAGAATCTGAACATCTTTTCAGATTCCAGTTGTCAGAAAGTTGGTTTTGCCCTCAAATACTCTTTCAAGAAGTAGTTTTATGAGTTTGTTTCTGATTGTAGGATTGAGATAGGAAGAACAGTACTAAAAGCATAAAAATGTGAAGTAATAGTAGGTTCCAGCAGAGAAAAAATGATAGTTTTTACAACAGTAGCTCTGAACATGAAAAACCAGAAGCAGATGTCATGGGGACCTGTTGCCAGTGAAGGGATTCATGGACAAAAGAAAAAATTGGGAAAGCAATACTTCACAGCACTTTCCCTCAGTCACTGAAAAAACATATTACTTAGTGCTGACTTTCATTCATTCCTTTTATTTCTTTCGGTGTGAGAGACTGCAGATATGTAATCTTCTGTAATAGTTGGATTGAAATAGAACCCAGAGTTCAAAAGATTAAGGAATTAGTGTTGTTTAAGTGGTTCATATTTAATTAAGCAAAAGGCAGTTAAATTTTCTGCAATTAAAAAGACATTCTCAAATATAGCCAAAAAAACTCTAAAGGATTCTTCCACAGTTGTGAGGGATTTAGTTATAAAACTGTTTCCCCTTTTTTAAAATAGTCATCTAGCCTTTGTTTTTAATTGCACTTCAGGCAGTTGTGCTTAAGCTAAGTACTTAATCCAAAGTACTTTTTCTTGCAGTTTTTGCAAAACCTTTGCTGTGTATCAGTATGTCTAATTATATAATATGTTGGATTATTAGTCATAAAATTTGAACTGAAGTTCTTTGACTAATGTAATGACACTTATTTCCTCACATTAGTATGGAAGGACACCTTTGCACCTGGCAGCAAACAATGGCATTCTTGATGTTGTCCGGTTCCTTTGTCTTACCGGTGCCAATGTAGAAGCATTAACCTCTGTAAGTATTGAGAGATGCTGTTACTCTTCTTCTTTTATGCATAATAGAAGGAAACAAACTCATAGAGGGGTGTAGGAAAAGGAAAGTACATTTTGAAATGAAAAAAAGAAGGCTGTTGTATGTTGCACAACACAAGTAGTACTTGTTATATCTCTGTTGTCTACTTGTTCCCTTCTTACAACTGAATTTGGAACTGATTATGGGGCAGTACCATACCAAGCTACCACTTCATCTACACCTAATAATTTCTTCACCTAAGAATTACTTGTATCATTGTGTTTTCTATAAGCACAGTGAGTCACTGTCATTAAGATGTACATCATTTCACATTGCACTTAAGAAACATACAAATGCATTGTATCTTAAATATTTTTCTCACTTTAAGGGGGTTCAGAAGTTCTGTTTTTATGGTGGGAGAGGTGTGCTTGCATGGATGAGTGAGCTACTATGCAAGTATCCTTGAAAATCAAATCATTCATGTCACATCAGCCAGCACCACTGCTTCCAATTAGTAACACTGAAGGTATTTTTCATTCTCAGTAGAGAGAACGTGAGAAGCGTCCTCCTACCTGACAGGAGGAACGTTCCTGACTACGGCAGGAACGAAGTGTTCTTCATCATACATGCGATAAGTTACAGACATCATGCACATCATTACCCGTGTTTTGAGCAAAATAACCATGTTTTATATTCAGATCCATTGGACCATTTTAGGTTGCTACTCACCATAACCGCTGTATTCTGCTCAGAAATAACTATTGTTCAGTATGTTGAAAACATGTTGTAATCAGTTTTTAGTTGAGGCAGCATTTTTCAGTGTTCTTTTCCTAACAAATTATTCCTGAGGGGGCTGAAATTGAGGGGAAAAAGAAAACTTCTGTATCATTTGCTTTATCCATTTGGTAGAAAATACACATTTTCTGTATATTTGTTTTCACTACTACATACTGTAGAGATGAGATAAAAAGGTAACAAGAGAATTCTTGAGCAGTTGCACTTCATTAATGTCATGACAGCTGTGTTGGTAAAATTGCCTGTGTGGGCACTGTCCTTCCAAGATAAAAGTACATTTTGTCTCTTTCGTTTGGGTCAGTTTGAAGGATGTAACAAAGTAAATAGAGCTGATACCACATCTAACAGGAGTAGCAGACTGAATTATGTAAATATCCATCATTCCAGCAGTGTGGTGGCAGAAGGAAAAAGGAGGAGAGGATCAAAGGAACTTGCATGTTGTTATTTTAATATTTCAGTTTTGCATTAGTTTGCTAGATGGATGTTAAACTGTTCTGAAAAGCTTATTAACAGCTCTTTCTGAGCCAGTGCAGTAGAATTAATTACCTTTTACTTCTGTCAGTATGCCATTTCTGAGGAGAAAACTTTTCCAGCACTGCTAAGTAACTGAGATGTATTATAAATTCCTTGCCTCTTTCCTAGTCTAAAGCCCATTTTGGAACTAGTTTCAAGAGTTGGTCCATGCAGGAGCTGGTCCTTAGTTCAAGTGGCATTTTCAAGCATCTACATCCAAAATTTTTAAGCAATCTGACAATTTAAAAGTTAGTTTAGAAACTTTCATGAGGAGGAGCCAAGAACATGGTACCAGTTAGCATGTGAGCACAACAGATTTTTTGTGGCAATTTTCAAACATTTTAAATGATTGTATAGTCCAGGAGCAGAAAGTTTTATTAGATCACTTAATTAAGGACCAGCTCTTGCAGGCTGTCTGATTTAGTGAGCCAGTCAGCAATAGTGATGAAATATTACCACTAGCTTCAAAATACGCCTTTGTGGATCCTGTAACCAAGCCCTTTGTAGATGTCAGTTTTGCTTACATACCACTATTCCAGTGTGTAGATACTCTGTATTTTCAGGAAAGCTTGAATAGGAAAATAGCTTGCTATTTTGTTCACGGATGTATTTTCTAATTCTCTTTTCTGAGAGAGTGAAATAAGCAAAGTGCTCCTAAATTAGTTAACTAAGATTTAAAACAATACAATAGCATAATGTAGCTGTAAAAGTAGTGGGCAATTTTTCTTTCAGTATTTCTAATATTAAACTGCTGATCTGTGAAACATAGGTAACTAAATGGCAAGACCAGAGTGCTGAAGGCAGCTTTGCTTCTCCTTTCAAATTTGCTGATGCAATTTAAACTGCATCCCTTACAAAAGTGCTTGCTTTCTGGGATCCTCCAGTGGCTGATACGCCACTGTCAGTCTTTATCCATTGGTAACCAAACATTCACCTGCTATTCATGTGAGTCAATATGCTGATGTGTACCTTCTTTGTGAACTTTTTAATCTATTCAGTGGGCAATACCTAGAAATCACTATCATCCTCTAATTGGTGAGAAGAGAAATGGAATTCAGGGGGAGGAGTGCTGACTTTACTCTCAGGGTCTGAATTCAAAGTATCTTGTTACAGTGGCATCCAGGTGCCCATCTGTAAAAGAAATGTCATTGTACCTGTTTTTTTTAATAAATAATTAAAAAACAAACAAAACAAACAAAAAAACCCCAAACCAACAGGGGTTCTGGTAGGGCTTAATCATTCCTGGTTGTTGATTTGTGGGTTTTTTTCTTCTCCCTATTTTGTCTGCATCTGACAGCAATTCTGTTAGTGTGCTGAGCAGCTGAGTGATGTTGCATGTAATTTTTTTTATTATGGGCAAAAGGAAGGAACTGCTGCTAATAACTTGTGTTTTAACAGGATGGGAAAACAGCAGAGGATCTTGCGAGAGCAGAGCAGCATGAACATGTAGCCAGTCTGCTTGCAAGACTTAAAAAGGTTGGGAATGCACAAATTTTAACTGAGATTTTCATCAAAGCCATTCTAAAAAGCTGTTGCAAAATTTCTTACTGCAATGGTGGCTTTTTTCTTTTTTCTTTTCTTTTTTTTTACCTTTTCTTACTTTTGATTTGAGATTATGCCTGCAGTTAAAGCAAATGTGTACATATTAAAGAAGCTGCACCACTGATTTATATCCATCAGTCTCTGGCAGTGCCTAGCAAAGCATCTAAGGTATTTAGTTGAAAATAAACTATTAAGAATTAACACATACCACAAGATGGCTTACTTCCCCACCATCATATTTTCACTTATATTAAGGTTTTGAAGCATGAGGGGTTTGTGCCCCTTATGAAAACATTAATAGCATATGGAGTAGTTGCCTAAGTTCTCAATGTCATTTTTTAATTCTGCACTTTCAGTATATCCAAATATCTTGTCAACTAGAACAAGAAGCTGACCTGGGCTATTGTAAGGCAGTATGTCTGACACATCTGATACACATTGATTAGTCAGACAGGCAGCACCACTTATTCTGGGAAGGTTCAGAGACTACTTGTCTGGAGATTACAGGTCAGAGCCAGACCTATTAAAATAATCCTGTTATAATTATAATGATGAGTCTGTGATTGGGAAAACTGAAACAGATGACCATTTCAAAGTAGCAGTAGAAGATGGTGTACACCGTGCATTGCCAAGGTGGAGGTAGAGTCGTGTTCTTTAGGCCTGCCAGCAAATCTGTACATCATAGGATTGTAAAACATATATCTGTGAAGGTGTGAAAAAGTGCAAAGTTGAGACTTGCTTTGCAATGACAGCTTTTGTAAATGTTTGTCATAACAGGCTCCATTTTGCATAGTTATATCCCCACACCAAACTCTTACGTGTGTCTGCATGCAGGCAGGTAAATTTGTGATTTAGTTATGATCTAAATATGAAAATAATACAAATTGACGTAGAACAAAGAGAGAAGGTCAGATAGATCTCTTCTGGAAGAAATATTAGTAACTAACTCTCTTCTTAATAGTGGAATATACATTCCTGAAGGCCTGTGTCTATATATGTGGGAAAATGTATGGTAACTGTGTGCTTCATTAGACTATGCTTTGCAACAGAGAATCTGATCAATTGAAATTCAAAAATTATATCTAACCACTGAAAATATTCTAGTACTACTCAAAATGGCCAGTAGAGAGCATGCCTTACACTTATTTTTGGTGCCTGTGAAGTGTTTTGCCTGTAATGCAGACGTATGAAGAACCTGCTATCATAGTGGGTCTTGTGGAGGATTCATTATTAGCTGTGATGGTGCAGTACTTGCATTGTGACTAACATTTAAAATAATTGCCTGCTGGTGAGGAAGGAACTGAATTGTATGCACTACTGTTTCTGTCAAATTTCTCAGCTCAGTTGCTGCATGCTTTTAATTCTGGGGGGCTCATTCTACATGTTAAATTAGGTGCAAATGCAGAACAAAGGAGCCTCTCTCTCAGCTCCAAATGGGGGAATGAAGAAAGGGATGATGAAGCTAGTTCCTTTGCCTTCCCACGCTTCTGCTTTCTCCCTGTTTCCTTAAAATTCTCCCAAATATGAGAAGCACAGAAGAAGTTGACGTAAAGAAGAGAAGAAACGCACATCAAATTGTTGTATTGCTCAGGTGATAGATGTCACAGCAAAATTCTTCAGTGCTGCATTCTAAAAGGTTTTGTATATTGGTTAAGCTTCTGAGACTGATGGATAAGGAGAATGCATACTGAAAGAGGCTAGTTTTAATTCCTTTTGTCCTATCCATTGGAGGTCAAAATGATCCCATTCACTGATATTGAGCCTGAAGATGTATGATTTTCATGAAACCTCAGGGTGGTTCTTGAGAGTGAGCAATAAGCTGTATCTTGTCTACCTGTCCAGTAACTGATGGCTTGCATGATGAACCAGATAAACACCAATCTGGCAAGAAAGTGTATCCAAACCCAATGTTGAGTTTATTGGGAAGAAGAAGTTCCCTGCCACACATACTGATTCCTTCTTTATGTTGAATTTTAGGATACACACCGGGGGCTTTTTATCCAGCAGCTGAGGCACACACAGAATCCACAGCCCCGAATCAAACTGAAGTTGTTTGGGCACTCTGGTGCTGGGAAAACCACCCTTGTGGAGTCCCTCAAGTGCGGCCTGATACGAAGCTTTTTCCGAAGACGTAGGCCTAGGCTCTCCTCCACAAACTCAAGCAGATTCCCGCCATCTCCTTTGTCGTCCAAACCTTCAGGTATGGTTTGGAAGCCATAACGTTTGCACAAGGAAACATTTTCCTCTTAGTCTCTGTAGGTCCTAAGGAGGAGCGTTGGCTACACTGCAAAAGACAGGACGGCCTGAGCACGTAAGAAACAAAAGGGAAAAGGGATTGACTTCTCTGTGCACAGGCTTGTACCTAAAGTAAGATGAAGAGGAGCAGCAAGAGTGAAGGATACACGAGTAGTTAAGGTTTTGTTTGCTCACATGCAGCATAAGTGAACTTGGAGAGTGGAGGACAGGACTTGTAAACACTGGTGTTTATTTTTCACAAGAAGTTCCATGCTGCAAACATCAGTGTCATGACCAGCTTCCTTTTTGCTGGAGGAGCTTCAATAAACACTGTGCAAAATTGAAACAGTTGCTGCATCATTACGTGATTTTTTAAGTAATAACAGGATTAAGAACTGCCTCTGATGCCAAGGAGTGCTTTTCCATAAGGTACAGGATTGAATTAGCTCAGTTAGAGGTGTCTAAAACTATCTCCAAACAAGGTGAAAATGAAAGTTTTCTAAACTGAAGTAAATGTTTGCAAATATTAGGGAATATATTGTTCATGTGGTTGGCCTGTGTCAAGTGCAAAGAGCTACAAGGTGTGGAGGACCTAGCTAGGTTTGCCTTTAAGCATGTGCCCAGTTTTGTAAGAACTCAGAGGAGAACATTGGAAAGACCAGTGAGCTATTTGTCCAGATCCCTTTTCTAAAGCTGGGAGCCTGCACAATGTACACAAGCTTAGCATGTTGAAGAGCTCAGGTTTGAACTGATGTTTAGAAGTGGTCTTACTATGTAAGTTTTAGACGACGCCAGGATTAGCTTTTTTTAAAAAAATAACCTTTTGGATAATACTTACAGGTTTGGGTTTCATTCATCATTTTTAAGTAATGTTAGAACAGTGCTAGTAGTACTTTTTATCTCTGCTTTCTCTCTAGTCACCTGAGGAAGCTACAGGGCATTCACAGAGTGGCTTAACAAGGCAAGATCCCTGGCACAGAGGTTGTTATTGTATTTGATGTTTACTTAACACAAGGGGCTCACATCTGTCACAACAGAATAAAGAACGTCATTAAATTAATCAATCAAAAGTTCTTGATTTATTTATCTTAATTTACTGTGTCATACAAAGGGGGATAAGTCACTCAAGAATATCAGTTCCTGGAGGCGGTGAGGAAGGTTTAGACTGAAGATAGATCTTTGTGTTAGTTGGTAACAGAACCAAAGGAGAGGTGTTATGTGCTCACACCATCATAAAACCAGAAAGACTGCCAGTCACGTTGGCAAATCAGTGTAGAAATAAAGGTGAATTTGAAGCGTGCCCTTGAAAATAGCTTACCTAGATACAGAGCCAGAAGGTTGTGCAGTTCAACACATACAAAGCTACTATGTTGTTACATTAATATTTGGAGGTTTGGTTTTTGCTTTTTTCAGTATATGTTCTTTTTGGTTGTAAATCATTATATATAACATGTAAATGATACTATGGGTTGAATGATCTAATCAGAGAAGTATTTAAATCAGCACAATTTGTTCTATACTTGGTCACATGATTTGTTGATGTGTTTGTTTGAATTCTGTAAAAAGAAGTGTGCAAATTCACAAAGTATTCATTTAAAAGAACCTAAAGATTTAAAATATTACACTAGGAAATCAAACCTGAAAGTATAGTTTTACAGTTAACAGGTAATTTCTTCTTTCTATTGTAAAACACAAATACTATAATTTGCATCTAGTGGAGGAAAGAAATCTTTACTTTATCCACTAGATGGTGCGAGTCAGTTAAATAGTCCTTTTGTTTCTCACACTCTGGGAATTGGAATTAAACATGAACAAAAAGGATTGCTTATTAGTAAAATAATTTTGGTTAAGGGCCTGCTTTTCTCCTTCACCTCCCCAGAGACACTTGATGCACATGGATATTTTTTAACATTACTTACAGGAATAAACAATATGAATATGTGGCATTTCCATGCCAATAATAACAGGTTATGCTATGAAATTGCAGCTCTTAGCTAAAAAAAAAAAAAGCAAGTATATCTTTGCAATATAAACTTTAATTATTGAAATCTTTCATACACATATAATTCAGTCTTCTTCTGTGCTTCCCACTCAGAGCTGTATCTGCTAATGGACATAAGTGCTGTATAGGATCATTCTAATATTTTCCTTTTAATCATTCAGAATAAGGATGTAGTTGTGTATGCTTGCATCTTCATAGTCATCTCCTTTCTTTGAAGAGCACTTTGGGTTTTTTAATCTGCTTTTATGCCTTGCATACTTGTTTTGAAGTGATCTGGCTGTGATTTTCACATGGTTTGTAATCCCATTTTTCTTTCCCTGACCCAGTTTCAGTAAGTATTACAAATCTTTATCCTGGTTGTGAAAATGTCAGCGTGAGAAGCCGTAGTATGATGTTTGAGCCGGGCCTGACCAAAGGGGTGTTAGAAACTTTTGTATCACCTGCTCATCACTCTCACTTCTCTTCTGATGACCAGTCCACCAAGGCCATTGACATCCAGAATGCCTGCTTGCATGGTAAGAAGAGCCCTGGGCTGGAGTGCCTTAATGCTGCAGGACAGTTAATGCCATTTTACTTGTTTTTTAAAATAAAAATGGGTTAAAAAATCTGACTTGATATAGAAGTGACTGTGTTTGACAATCCAACACTGATGGGATTTGTTTTGTTTAAGGGGAAAGTAAGTCTGCATGAAGTTCTGTAGCTGTTGTAATATGCATTTTAATCACTTGTGTCAGATCCTTACAGTATCACATAGAAATGTTTTTGATGTGAATAAGTGGGAGAGTAGAAAGGAGAAATTTGGTATGGCAGGAGCACGTTGGCAAAGTGGCTACCAGTGTGAAGGCTCCTTCACCTATACTGTGTGCCCTTGGGGGATTTTATCAGATTTCCTCTGATTCCATTTTAGTCCTCACCATATAACTGGTTCCCAGCTATACAAAGGACGTACTGTTCTCACCCCATGACAGGGCTGGAGCATGGTTGATGAGCCCTGGAGCTCATCAGTCATGGTGAGTGGAGCTTCTGATGTCATTTCTTTTTTTTGCAAGGAAGCTAACTGCTCTGAAGTTGAAACCAGTTAGCAGTAAGAGGGGTCAATCAAAGAAGGTGTCATAAGTACATACCTGGCTTTTGGCTCTGAGACCATGAAAATAGTGCTTATACTACACCAACCATACTAATCATCACTTATATAGATGGTCACATCTCCTCTTCATAAGGAAAATGTTTTGCATGCCTTAGCAACTGCAGTTTTGAGGCTGAGTTAGTATTAATCAAGACTTTACTTTGAAGGCAGAAACTTCTTTATGAGTGCACAGTAACGAATGCAGTGACAAAACGTTTATTCTCAATGCTGAAGAGTTTACCATGTAGCTAAAGCTTGTTCATTGTGCAGACTAATTTCTTCTTGCAGTATAATTTGAAACCAAGTCAAATTCTGCCGGGAAACAGAGTTGTGCCATGGACTGTCAGAAGGGGTTTCTTTTCTTTCTCTGTGCTGTCTTGATACGGAACAAAAGTGTACACACAAGTGAACTCTGAATAGCTGTACTCACAAGAGCAGGTTGCAGGTTTCTGATTTCTTTCCCTCTAGAAGTTTGAGGTGCATCTTAATCAGCATTTGTTTAACTGGAAGTAGTACAAGTGTGGCAGACTTCACCCTAATCAGATAGTGCATCTTAGCTTCTCACCTGAAGCTAAAGGAGATGGCAAAAAGAAGCACGGAGCTCTTGGGATCCTTAACATGGTGATTCTTCAGCCATGATTTATCAATGTGATGTGAATAGTACAATTCTCTAAAGCAAAGTGGCTTCTTTGAGAATGTGCTTCAGCAGTTATTAAAATTGGTGGCATGTTAAGAAGAATAATAAAAATATTAAGCTTTTTTTGGAGTGAACAGGAAAAGAATGAGAGCCATTATTCTTGGTTTTCAAGGCAGTTACAAGATTGTTTGCTGTTACTCAAGGCAAAGCTCAATTTCATGGAGAAGACTCCTTGCATTTAACACAGGTCCTTACCTATGGCATCCAGCTGAGTATCTTGGAGAAGGGAATGTGAGAGAGGAACAGATTGTGAGGGTCCAACTTCTAAGCCTCTGAAACAGATGAAAACCCATTCCCTTTGTTCATTATTGCATTTGCTTTCTCACCTGCATAGTTTATCTCTGTGAAACTTTAAATCAGATTAACTCTTTTGTTTGTCTTTGCATGGCCAGAAGATGTTTCATGCTTACTGGTGAAGTGTGTTCTCTTCATCTGTTTCTCTGTTTTTCAGGAGTTGGTGACTTCAGCATCTGGGAATTCTCTGGGAATCCTGTGTACTTCTGCTGTTATGATTATTTTGCTGCAAATGACCACACTGCAATTCACATAGTGCTTTTTAGTCTTGAAGAGCCTTATGAAATCCAGTTAAACCAAGTGACCTTCTGGCTCAATTTCCTGAAATCATTGGTCCCAGTTGAGGAGCCAATAGGTATTCTCTTCTGTGTATTAATGAAGTATTAGGACTGTAGAATAAAGCTTCTTGTATTTCTCTCAGCTCTGTACATCATCTGTGTCGGGTGTCTTCATCCTCATGTATTCAAAAAATTTTACATCAGGTTTCTTAGAAAAAGGGAATTTTATCTGTGGAAGAAGCTGCAAGAGTTGTACACGTGACTTAGTTCAATTAAAAAAGGTCATGAGATACAGTGCAATGTCTTGTGGCACTTGGATTTACATCTGTACATGGCAGATGAAGCTTTATGTCAGATAAGCTGTCAGTATTTCAGAGGGTTGGAACCATTCAAAACCAAGTTTAGACACATTGCTTAAATTCCTCTGATATCTAGACCCAATTAACAGTGTTTTCTACATAAATTAGTCTTGTCAGTGACAACAGTTGTATTTGACTTCAAATATGATAACTTTCTGGTGCATCAGGGTGTACAGAAATCAGTATTTCTTGTAAATTTTACTTCACACATTCTCCAATTTTCACAGGTTTTAAGTAATTTTACTTGTTTTATATTCAGACTTTCTAACAAACTGAAAGTTACTTGTCAGGCAAACAAATTAACTTAAATAACTTTTTTCTTAAAAGGTCAGTTAGTCTAGGTGTGTATACACTATGTAATTTGTTTGTGCTTGTAGCTGAGTATTGGTCTGCAGACAGTGACCGTTTTGTGGACTAAGCAAGCTCTGACGTGTGTCTTGGTTTTATGATCCGAAAGGGTATTCCAGCCAGTGGTTCTAACTCAGCACTCACAGACATTTGTAACACTGCTAGGGATTCACCAGACAAGTGTTTTAAATACTTATATTGTGCAAAGAGTTATTTCATTTCTCTTTCTGTGTTCTGCTCAATTCTGTATGCATTATCTTAGCCAGATAATGATAATGAGCCAAGGCCAACCTTTGGTTTTCAGTTCAGGCATCTGCATTCTTTTATTTCCTGTTTTAGATCAAATCACAAAGCTAACAATATCAGCGTTTAGATCTAAGCAACAATAAATTAACTCTGAAAGTAAAAGTTCAGAAGTTTGCAGTGTCAAAGCTGCAGATGCAGTTAATTTGCAATTGCTGAAAGCTTTTCCTGGCTCCTCAGTCTAGCAAGGCAACTTAGTTCTTGGTTTAAAGGAGTCAGTTAATTTTTTCTTCTTGCTGTTCTGATTGTCAGCATTATTTAGATACTTTGCTTAAATCTGTGTTTATACTGATCAGCTCAGTTTGGGTACCCACACATCTCTCTATTGTTACAAATCTGTCAACTAATACCTAGTAACTGATAGTAGCAGAGAAGTTAAAACTTTTGGAATTACTATTTTGTCTAAGTCCTTAAACTGCCAATTAAAAAAAAATATATATAATTACCAAATTCTTACCTGGAAGTGCTGTTCAGAGATTTGGGGAAATGTGGCTTTTTATGAATTAAGCAAAATTATGTAGCTCTTAGTTGATGAGAACTGAGCCATGATGTAAGCATATTTCTCCTGTATGGAGTTTTTTTGAGGCTAAAACACAGGATTGGGTGTACTGTTTCTTTTAAAAATAGTCTCATGATGTCTTCTCTTTTCTGGAATATCAGTTTGAGAAAAGATTGAAAACTCTGTGTTCTGTGCTGTCACCTCATTCATGCCATTTGTGTCTTTCTTTCTTTCTCATTCTTTTTCATGGTTTCTGCCAGGCTTTCCTACTTAACTCTCACCTAAGTGAGAGGTCATTGTTTGTGTAAGTACTGCAAAATAGCATTCATATCAACATATGAATGTTGTAGACATTTTGTGATCTACTTACAGTCCTCTACTCCGCACCTGTAGTATTAAGGACTGTCCAAAGATTATGCAAAACTCTTCCAAGAAGCTGTTATTTCTATTTTTTTTTCCCTCATGCTATCATAGTTTGTAGTTAATAGATATATTAGTGCTATTGATTACTGGTTTTGTTAAAACAACAAAGTAACACAACATAAATGTATCTGATGTTATTCAAATAGTCTAGCTATTAAAATTGGGCCTTATCTAGACATTCCTATAAGCAGATAATTGCCAAAGCACCAGTGGTCACAGTGCTAATGGCTGTGCTTAGATCACTACAGAAGTGGTTGGCATGAAGAATGTTAAATGTATTTCTGTTTTTCTGGCTCAGTAAGACAGCCATCTCCATAGGCATGCCTCACAGTAAGGGAGTCCTCTTGTTTCTCTTCTAGCCTTTGGTGGAAAGCTGAAAAGTCCCCTGCATGTTGTTTTGGTAGCGACACATGCTGACATAGTGAATCTTCCTCGTCCTGTTGGGGGAGAGTTCTGGTATGACAAAGACATATCCTTGTTAAAAGAAATCAGGAACAGGTAAGTGGGATATGTAGTGTTTAAACATGTTAATTGGAGAGAAAAAAACCTAAAATGCATAGGAATACGTAAAATGTTTTTATATGGCTTAAGCTTTATGATATTATGATATTTTGAATATGTTCAAGACGCCTATATTATGCTAAAATTGAAACATTTACCAATATTATAGTGAATAAGCTGCCCTGAGTGAGCTAAAATGAGACAAGTGGTGTCAAAATTAATTGTGATGAAAGCAGTCTCACCACCAATTGTGGTGAAAGCAGTCAAAGGCCCATTTCAGCTTTCTGTCTAACATCTTGGTGCTCAGGTCTTGCACTGGTCTCAGAAAAGTGGGCAGTTCTCAGCTAAAAAACCTGGATGCAAAAGAGGAAGCTTTATCAGAGAACCACCCTTAACTCTGAATTTATTTAGGATAGTTATGAAAAAAACTTAAATGAGGCCTGAAGGTACTCCCTACACAGTTTGCAAAAAGCTGGACATTGTGGAGTCAGACAGGTCATCCAAGACGTACCTAAAAGTTAGGGAAACTTCTAGCATTCTTCAGCAAATGTCTGGAGCACATGCTAATGGTAGATGGAAATAGGGAACTTTTCATGAACATAATATTGTTTAAAGTAACAATAACTTATATTCACAGTGAACATGTAAGTGGGAAACACTGGGTATGAGAAACCATCTATACTTGTGAGCATAGACACTTGTCTGGACTGTACAAGAAACAGATGTAGGAATTCCAGCACAACAGTGGTAGGACAGTATCTTAATCAATTGAAATAAACCAATAGAAAAATACCTGTGTGTAATTTTGGTGTTGGAATCCTTTTAAATGCAGATCTGTCCAGAGCTAGGAAAACAGGTTTGGGTGGTTGAAAAGTCAAAAGGAAGTGAGAAAGAGAGCTGTCAACAGCAATGTCTGCTGAACTATTTTAAAGTGAGAAGAAAGCAAGAAACAAACACTAAGACCTTAAAAAGAATTAATTTCTGTAATCCCTTCCGTAGTAAAATGTTTTGTTTTGTAATTATAAGTCATGTGATGCATTTAAAATTTTCTTACACATCATCTTTCACATTGAGAGAAAAACAATTTTCTCTCAATATCTCTGCTTATTTTCAAGAAAATTTGAGCAGCTATACTGTCTGTACTTACAGAATATCTCAGCATTATCATTACTTAAACTTCATCATTCCTTGAAGAAAAACAACTCTAGTGTAATTTAAGAGTGAAGTACAACTGTGTTAAGAAATAAACTAGATTTGGAACAAAGCTAAAAATAATTTTTGCCTTTTAGATTTGGAAATGATTTGCAAATTTCAGAAAAGTTATTTGTCCTGGATGCTGGAGCATCTGGGTCTAAAGATATGAAGCTTCTGCGAAATCACTTGCAAGAAATAAGAAGCCAGATAATTTCTGTAAGTAATGTCTAATGGTCTGGGTTGGATCAGCCAAAATGTGAATATCTTGTGTAATAATTTATTGTAAATTTAGAATTTACATTATGAAGAATATAGAAACCACTGTTGTTCCAGTGTTTTAACAGCAGGCTTGACAAGTCTTGTGATAAACAAACCTGACATGGAAGTTTCACTCAGTATTTTGAAAACTGTCGCTATTTCAAGCTGGTGACCAAAATACTATCTGTTCTGTCTGTTGAAAGGAAACAATTCAAGATTTTCAGATAATTTCAAAGATAATTTCAAATATAGATATGTAAACTGAGTATGTATTAACTTTTGACTGCATTTTTTAATTGAAAAATACTGCTTGCAGTTGTATCTGTATGTGTTGTATATGCATATGAGACTAAAGGTAAAGTGTAGCTATGATGGGATGTTATCACCATGAATCCACAGAGACTTCCATAGTAATGGTGATCAAGTCAACTTTTATATAGCCTGTGCTAAATGGTTTTATATTGCCTCATGCCAAATACCTTCTTACTTACGTTACACACCAACAAGATTTTCTGCAGCTACTTCTGAAACTTTTTTTTTTTAATTAATTAAAAGTGAATGTATTACTGAGTTCATTCTGTTGGTTGAGGAAAATACTTAGATTTATGTAAAATTTAGCCTATTTTACATTCCCAGTGGTCTCCTGATTTAATATGATTTTCTTCTCTAAGAAATCTTTACTGGAGCTGTCGTCATTAGCTTGAATCTGAAGGGGTTTGCTGCATAAGAAGTGCAGGCTGTGGCTTGAGAATGTAGGAAGAAGGCATCAGTGTAGTCTAAGGCAGTCAGTACATCACAGTACCATTTTTGCTTCTTATTTACTACCCTGCTGTCTCACGTTTTGAAGTTAATTGGTCCTGTACAGATACTGATTGGTACAGATTTTAAATAAATTTTGATAATTGCAGAATATCAACTCAGAGATGCATAAAGGCGGCTCATGGTGATACTTGGAAAATTTGCTTATTTCAGTGAAAAAGTGGTTTCTAGAATTCACTTTTTTAAGAAAAGGTAGATAGATCTTATGGCAAGTGAATGCCAGATGAGAGTAAGGGTCCAGCAAAAGGGAACTCATTAGATATGAATATTCTTTACGAATACATTAAAACTCCATAAAAAAATTAGTACTGCTCTTCTCAAATGGATGTTTTCTGTGCTTTTTTTAAAGACTTGCCCGCCTATGACTCATCTGTGTGAAAAAATAATCTCCACACTGCCTTCATGGAGAAAAATTAATGGACCCAACCAGCTGATGTCCTTGCAGCAGTTTGTGTATGACGTACAGGAACATCTTAATCCCCTAGCAAGTGAAAATGACCTACGGCATATTGCACAGCAGTTGCACAGCATAGGAGAAGTAAGTATTTTTATCTAAATTGCATCTCTTTATTTGCAAGATGCTGTTCTGGTAGAATATTGCTTTATGAGTTTAGGCAAATGTCTAAAGTTGTCTGGTTTTTCCTCTTAAGACGTCATAAGAAGTAGAGACTGGTTATTAATGCTTTCTCTTATCTTTATGTCTTGTGGCTTATATTTCATTCAATATAATTTCTTTGAGACAGGAAGAATTACAGTTTATTACTACAGTTGTAATCATATAAAATACTCAAAAAGGATCAGTATGCTGTCACCTTCAGTGAAGTGTTCTCTACATATGAGAGATGTATATGTGCCCATTAGAAATAGAATAGAAGGATAACACCTTTGCATAAACAGCTTGCAGGGCATGACTAGGCTTTCCAGCTGTTGATCTCAGATGGTTTCATTACTAGGGGAAATCAGGAACAAGATATGGTTTTTGTTCTGAGTACTTGCCCTATATTAAAATGCACTGTTTGTTTTTCTCCTGCGAGCAGTGTTAATCACAATATTGGGTCAGTATATTAGGAAGGCGAGAACATGGGCTATCATCTTGTACTTCACAAGATGCAAACAGTAACTTCCATATTTATAAACAGATTAACATTATGCAGAGTGAAACTGTCCAAGATGTTGTGCTTCTGGATCCTCGCTGGCTCTGTTCAAATGTCCTTGGAAAAATCCTGTCTGTGGAGAACCCAAAAGCCCTCCATCATTACAGAGGTCGGTACACTATAGAGGACATCCAGCGTCTGGTGACAGACAGTGACGTGGAAGAACTGATACAGATTTTGGATGCCATGGATATTTGTGCAAGGGACCTTAGCAGTGGAGCAATGGTGGATATTCCTGCTCTCATAAAGACTGACAATCTCCACAGGTCTTGGACAGATGAGGAGGATGAAGTGCTGATTTATGGTGGTGTTAGAATCGTTCCTGTGGAACATCTTACCCCATTTCCTTGTGGAATTTTTCATAAAGTTCAGGTGAATCTCTGCAGGTGGATTCATCAGCAAAGCACAGAGGGAGATGCTGATATACGTCTGTGGGTAAATGGATCAAAAATTATGAATCGTGGAGCTGAGCTTTTAGTGCTGCTGGTCAACCATGGTCAGGGTATTGAGGTTCAAGTTAGAGGACTGGAAACAGAGAAGATCAAGTGCTGTTTACTTCTGGATTCTGTGTGCAGCACCATTGATAACTTAATAGCCACAACCTTACCAGGTCTTCTGACCGGGAAATACTACCTTAGTCCTCAGCAGCTGAGGGAACATCATGAACCAGTAATGGTCTACCAGCCTAGAGACTTTTTCCGTGCACAGAGTCAAAAGGAGACATCACTAACTAACACTATGGGGGGATATAAAGAGAGCTTTAGCAGTATACTGTGTTTTGGGTGTCTTGATGTCTACTCCCAGGGAAGCCTAGGAATGGATATTCATGTTTCTGATCTGAATCTACTTACCAGGAGAAAACTAAGTCGACTTTTGGATCCACCTGATCCAATGGGCAAGGATTGGTGCCTTCTGGCCATGAACCTGGGCCTCCCTGATCTTGTTGCAAAGTACAATATAAATAATGGAACACAAAATTACTTTCTCTCGAGCCCAGTTCATGCCCTTCTGCAGGAGTGGAGTAATGCACCTGACAGCACCGTAGGTATACTAATGTCTAAGCTGAGGGAATTAGGTCGCAGGGATGCCGCAGATTTCTTACTGAAGGCATCTTCTGTATTCAAAATCAATTTAGATGCTAATGGTCAAGAGGCTTATGCTTCCAGTTGCAACAGTGGCACATCTTATAACTCGATTAGCTCTGTAGTGTCACGGTAAGAGCAGGTGTTTTGCATGGGCATCCTTTCAAAGTGCAGAAAGAATAAAAGATACAGTATAAAAGTTACAGTGCATAGTAATTTATGAGATTTTACATCAAAGGATCCTTATCTGGCACCACCTTTTTTGTGCATAAACTTTCTACTCCTAACTGTGAATTGTTGCTCTTTATTAGAAAGACTGGTGTACTTCTGTTGGTATAAAACTATTCCTGATAGAGAATGTGCTGCTTAATACTGCCATTTCAACTGGAAAGTCTTAACTTTTGGATTACGTACTGCAACTGTTTTATATAATTCTCCCCATAAAATGTAGGAGGAGAGGGATAGCACATAGTACTTTAAATGTGTATTTCTTACATCCTTTTTTTTAATTTTCACTGTGTTCTCTGCTTAACATTTTTTTATATTTGTAAGGAGAGAAATCCATCATTTGTGGTCAATCTGACCAAATTTACGCGCATTGTTTTTAGCTGAAAAAGTGAGTGCCTTTTGCAGAAGGGAGAGTGCAGTTGATTTGAATGACCCTGCTGGAGTTAACGAGAACATGCTACCTCTGTTTCACTGAAATTGTCTGCATGCTTATCATTGCAAGTGGTGCTTGCCTGTTGATTTTTCCTGCACTTCTAAGACATTGGTGATGACTCACGCAGAGCATTCTTGTGCCAGTACTATGGGTATAGACGTGATACCTAATCAACTTCAATTACAGTCAAATCATAATGTGAAAATCTCTTAAACTTGCCAATTATCATGCTTCGTTATTTCCATGCACCTCAGGTAAAAGTTCATATCATTATAGAGTTCAAAAAACACAAGTGTTGGATACTGCAGAATAATATTGTCTAGCTGTCAGTTGTAATTTGTGTATAACAAAGGTTTTCTACTATTAGATCCTGCATTACTTACTTCCTGTACTTGAAAACTTTGATGGGGATAAAAAAACAAAAAGGAAGCAAGGTTTCTTGCAGTGATAACTTTAAAATTGATATGAGGGAATATGACCCATTCTCTGTTCTAAAAAGCATGTAATTTTCATGGTGCGATATGTGTTTGTTTATATATATTGTATGTACATATATTAAGACTATTTTTTCCTTAATCTTACAATGTAGTAAATTTTAAAGGATTTTTCTACAAATAAACTGTTGCTTGTTGCATCTTTGTTGATTGCATTCTGTTGCTGAAGGGTATCAGAACATCTTTCTTTACAGTCAGAATTGTGGAGAAGCAATGCCTGCCTTCTGAAGTTCTGGGAACCTTTTTGCCTTCAGAGGGATTCCTTAGTACACTGCAGGAATATTTATTTAATTGCTTACTGTCGAGGTGGTCCCTGTGCAGCAGAGGGATTTGCCTTCGTTTTAACAAATGGCAAGCCAAAGCAGTTTGCTTCATAGCTTTTCCTTTGTGATTTTTCACAATGGAAACCAAAACTCTGTCATCAGGAAACCTCCAGATTATGCTGTGCTTCAGAGGGAGAGGACATGGCATTAGAGCCTGTGCTGCAGTAATGGTTCTTTACATTAAAGATCCCTCATCACACAAGGGACTGAGCTGGTGGTGGATGCTTATTTAAAATCTCAGCATCACTCCCTGACAGCTGCAGAGTATTGGTATGGCACTCTATGCAGGCTGCTTTGCACTATACCTCTGCCCTCTGTATGCTGCAAAGGATTTAAGCAAGGTCTTAAAATACAGGTTGCTTTTTCCCACTGCCTTTCTTTGCCTCTTTTACCCTTGCTTCATTAAATCTTTCCCCAGGTTCCAGCTATTGCTGGGCTCTATAGTTAAACAATTTTTTCAAGTCCAGTCCTCAATAAGAAGTATGGTTAATGAGCAGTCCTGTCCTGAGGTTGTCTGTGTTGTGATATTCTGCCTCTGGCAAACTGCTTTCAACACTTCCCACCAGTGCTCGAAGTGGCTCAGTGCAGAGCCCAGCTGTATGCAGCCCATACATACCTATGTCAGTTCATGGCCACCACCATACTTCACCTGCCAGCTGTGGACATGCTTTAGTACTTCTGTCAGATTCTGGTGGTAGCATCTTTCTCATTTCATAATGAAAACTCTGGTTTTCTACCAGAAAACATCTCCTCCTCCCCTGCTTGCCTCCTCAGTTCCTTTATGAACACTTGAGATGTGTGGTCCACTTACCAACACTGACTCAGTGCTCTTCTTACTTTTTTTTTTGTTTTCCCTCTCCCAACAGCATGTTCTTCACAATTCTTTGCTTCCATTTACTGTAAAATGCAGCCCTGGGAGTATAAATTACTTAGTGGACTCTATGATGGACCTTTGACTGGCAGTCACAGCCTGTTGCATCATTTACAGTATTCGTGGTAATAGGCTCAGGAAAGTGAATCATAGTCATAGCATAGCTTTGGATTCCTTTCTTTTAAATCCTGTGCTACTGACCAAGAAAAAAAATTTGTTTCCTAGATGACAATTTGGGGACAAAAAAAAAAAAGCCAGCCAACTGATAAAAGTGGGCATCCCTTCAGTTGCTTCACCTTTATTAATTCCTTGTTTTGTTTTGTGAATGCTACTACAAGCACAGCTTCATTCCACAGGTTTTTGAAATGTGTTTAAAAAATGCACTGATCCTGCCCTGACTCACTCCAGAAATGGAGAAAATGCAGGTCTTTGCAAGATCAAAAAAGTGTAACCATAAGTCTAGAGAATGTATAGGTCGTGCAAGGAACATGCTAAGCTCAGCTCCTGACAGTGAAATAACTGAAGTTGGATACTAACCATCTTTGTAGCTTCAGAGAAGAACTGCTGAAACACAATCTTGAGGATAAAGCAATGAACACCAACTTTCATTTTGTCATCAAAATCCATAATATAGACAAACTCTCAAGTTTGCAACACAGCTGCTCAAGGCCAAGATGCATTACAGATTATCTTGCAGTTTAGAAAAGTATTCTACTGACACCCAGTCTCAAATTCTGAAGAAATTTTCTGAAGAAGATAGGGAAAAAGTGAGCACTTTGGTGCAGATGGTATTTCTAATGGTTTCTCCCAGTCATGCAGCAGCATGCATCAGATAAGAAAAGTGCTTCATATTTCTATTTGTATTGGGTTATACTGGTTGTAAAAATTCTTTTGGGAAGTTTTGCTGCTTACCTGACTTGTGAGTTTGGAAAGTCACAAAAGATCAGTTGCTACATGCAAATGATTTTGAAGGTGGGACAAGGGCATCCAGGGGTGACCTCAGGTGGAGGTGGATATGTATGGCTCTTCTCACTTTAAAAGGTTGGGAAGGAGACAAGGGTAAGATGAAGACAGACACAGGTTTTAGGATCTTTGAGATTCAAGTAATTGACGATGAGTTATGAAACTATGGGGCTTTAGAAATTCCCAAATGTCAAGTGATTGACCAAGCCAGGAAGTTTAGAAAGCGGTTTCCTAAATGGTCGGATCTTTACAGAGAGCAACAGTGGAGTTGTTAGAGCTGGCTGTGACAGAGCCAATTCCAGGTCCTAAACCTCTGTTGGCTGCATTCCTCACTCCAAGGAGAAGTTACCTAGTTAATTCATTATAACCTTTTTATTGCAGAGAGGCAGTGTTGCAGCATCTTTGTTTAAAACAGGTGTCTTGAATTGAATCACTATTTCAGCTTTGCCAGTGAAATGGAGGAGTAATGCCCAAGTTGTAACTCCAGAGAAAGTAAACAAAGCATGGTGTTGGCTAAAACATCTCTTTTAAGTCAGAGGAGATGGAGCAGTACAGTACCTATGAAGGTGGCCTGAAAGCACTCTGTACAATATTAAAATTTATTTCTATTAGACTTTTTATTTGTTAAACTCAGTCCACCAGCTCACTGAAAAAAAAAAAAAAAAAGAAAAAAGGACCAAATATTCACTCACCTTTCTTTACACACATTGTCTGACTTGGAAGAGGAAGAAAATCAGTTTTCAACAACGCCTAGGGTACTTGCTTTCCGAAAGGCTTAAAGCCAAGCCACTCTGACTTTGCAGGTAGAAGTATATAGAAGGGAACTGATGGTATTCCTCTGTGTGGCTGCACCATTTATCATAACAAGCTTTACAGGAACAGTGGGACCAGCAGCTAATGCTGCCTCAAAGCCAGATGAGCATCTTGGTGGACCTGGTTTGCATTAACCAAACTGACCTAGCATTTCTGCACCAGTCAGACTGCTTTGGGTGAGGTCTAAATCCAACACATGCGCATTCTCCAAAAAGCAATTACGTTGCTGAGTCAGTTGGACGTATCTTAAAAATCACAGGCCTGCCTCGAGAGAAGGCAAACCTGGACCATCTTGCCCAGACTGTGGGTCCTGCTGTCACCAAGCCTAGGACATCTACACCACTAATGTGCACTTGCATCCCCTAGGCAGAGAGGAAGACTAAGAAGAATCTCGAGCAGGGTGATAAGGAGTCTCAAACAGGAGCGGATGCTTGGACATGCTGCATCTTACACAGATTTCTCAGGAAGGAGATCCTGACAGCCTGAGCCCACACTTCTGCTGCAGAAACAAAGCACCTGCCGCAATGGTGTAGGTGGCTCTATGTCCAGGCTCATGAATATACTCTCTGTTGTATCTGCACAGAATTCAGAGTGCAGTTTGGTGAGGCATCTTCCCCGTGGGTTCAGGCGTGGTCACAGCTGAGTGTTACAAACCTGGAGAAGCTCTGGGCCACATGTTGGAAGTGTAGTCAGGACGCTTCTGCTGCACCTCAACACTTGAAGTTGGAGGGGTGGGGGAGATGGCTGGAATTGGCTGGAGTGAGTAAGGACTGAGACACCAGCATGTGGTACACAGGGAGGAGAGGGTAAAGTTGTACTTTTCAAAACTGCTGTCAGAGAAACGTGGGAGAGAGGGGAAGGCTCTTGCATGCAGGGAGTTAAACTGCTGATGTTAAAAGATGGCATGACTCTTTGAGTCATCTTGTGCTTCATTTTTTGAGCTGCTCATTGCATTGCAAAATCTACTTTTATAGTCTGGCCACAAAGAAGTATAGTTTGATTAGACTGTTTCCCGTTAAAGATGAATCAGCCTCACTTTCAGACCCCCAACACAGGACTGCTTACAAGTCAAAATATATGTGGCAATCAGCCAAGGAAAGGGAGTGCAGAAAGAAGGTCAGTGGTGAATCCTGCTATCACTAAATTTACCTACAAAGTACTACAACTTTGTAGCATTTTTAGCTGTTTCTATTGGTTGCAAATGTGAGGAAAAGAAGTACTTTGCAGAGTGCTGAATGCAATCAGTTACTCCTAAGCCAAAGCTTTCATTACTAGAAAAACAGAGGGTACAAGTTTGGAATTTTGTGCCAAAGGCAATGTGTCAGTGCATGTGAAAGCCAGTGCCAGGTCCAGGTGAGTTGTAGGACAGAAACACATCCTACTTTCCTAAGCCTAAAGTGTGGATTATTTCATCATTCCTAAGGTATGTATCTGCAGAAGAAGCAGGCAAGATATTACTTTAGAGGTTTTTTCCAATAAAGGCTGATAGTTAGGATTAGATTCTGATTTGGTTATATTTAAGGAATTAACCACCATCCTCTACAACTTTTAACTAAAATTTTCTCCAGACCCCTGGATCGTGTTAACAGCTAGAGAATGTTGTAACAATTAGACTGGAAAACATGATAGGAGGTTTCACCATAACCAAATTAGCATCAGATAGTATGGGCTAAATCTCCTCAGTTACTCACAGTCAGAAGGAAGTGTTACTTGCAGCTGCTAGACCTGGTAGTCAAGTACCAGTACAGGTTTCAGAGGAAGGTTAAGGCATCATCTGCAGTATCTGCTTATACAGGTTCAGAAAGAAGCTGAATTAATGTTTAAACTGATGGGTTAACACAGTTTCCATGTAGGTTTCAAGAACTGAGTCAAGGCCCAGAGCTTGCAAGTGCTACTGGGAAGAGGAGGCTTTCCAGGCCTTTTGATCCCAGGTAATAACACCTGGCTGAGAAGTGTTTTCCAAAGCACTCACTGCTGCCATCCCAGGAAAATACAGAAAGGAATCTAATCTACTGGTGTCAATTTGGGTGTACAGGACAGATGTAAAACATGAATACAAAGCCACCATGTGACTTCCCATTTGCCATTCAATCTCCAAGACCCACTGTTGGTTTGTACTTAGCAAAACAGGAAGAGTATCCTCCAGCAGAAGGTGAAGGAGAGTTCCAGCCAGAACTACTTCCTCAGCTGTGACTTCGCATCATGCAGTTATCCTATTTCTTACTATCATGGTGAGGAAAGCTCTACAGGAACTCCCACAGACACCAAAGAAAAGCATGACGGGGAGAAATTCTGACATTTTATCCATTCTTCTTCAGTAAGGATGTTCAGTTATTTAAACACTCAGTCTTCTGTGCTAGTGTAGTAGTTTCACAGGTCCCTAACCAGACCCACCTTTCTGCTTTAAATTACTGCAGGAAAGAGTGCTACATGACTCATGTGACACACTGTCTGTGGCACCAGGTGTGCCAGGCATTGCACGGAAGGAGAGCACAGGTCAAAGTGCATGGATGGGGTAGGTTTTGTCACTGACAGATAAACGCAATGGTCTCAGGGCCTCTCTCTACTATCAGTTCAGCCATGCTCCCGCCTCCAGCAAAATTCAGCTGTGCAGTGTGGATGTGATCTCTGAATCTCCTGTGGCTACACCTACAAATACAACGTATGACATCTGTTGAAGAGAATAGAGGGGCAACTGGTTTTCCTTATGTTCTTTTATGTTTTTCTTTATGGTGTGATAGACTCAAATCATCTTTTATATTCCACCAGTGAGCTCAGGAGCAGATTTCATAAGCACAAAGGGATCTCACTAAACTCAGATTTGGCACTGGTATGTAGTTGTACCACTGCATTAAGCACTAAGGGAAACATCCCTGCCCCTTTCAGTGTTCATTGGACTACACATTTTCATTCCCAGAAGTGAAGCAAATTTATATAAAATTGCTGGAAACCACTTGTTTTCAGCAAATATTTATCATCTTTATCTTTGATCCACATTGGTTTAGGATATTGTTTCAATGAAATCTCTAAAAGAAGTTTTCTCCAATGAAGAAACATAATCTTTGGCAGCAATTTTCTATAATCCATTAATAGAGACTGCTGCCAACAGTTACTTTGACTGGTAAGTGAAGCAATATGCAAATTGTTTCTGTTGTTAGAAGAATTAGTTTCAAAACCTGGTAGAAAAAAACTCCTTTAATCCAGTATCAGTCTGGAGCCATAACTCCTTGTTACACATCTACATAGTGGCTACTACAGCAGAGTCATAACTTTGGTGTGCCTTTGCATAATAGACAGAAGTTGTGGTGGTTTCACAGCAGCAGAAATTTAAACTCCAAATAAGCCACTCCCCTTGACCCCAGCACTTCCAGTAAAGAAGGGACAAAAGCAGAGGCTATGGGTTGAGATAACAATCTCCTGAATGCAAAAAGCAATGGAATAAGAAATGCAAATAACAACAAAATTAATACCAAAAGTATACAAAGAGAGAAGGTGTTTTACCCAAAAAAATGTATTCACCCTCAGGAACACAAACAGGATGGCAACGCTCCCCGTAGGCGGCATCCACACGACTTCCCCAGACAAAAGCAGTATGTTGACCTTCCCACGGCCTGCACACGCAGCAGTGGAGAACAAGGGCCAGAGGGCAGAGGGGCTCCCACACAGAGGGTTTCCCAACACCTTCCCGCTGGAGAGGGGGAGGCAAAATGATCCCCTCCCACAGGGGTGCCCCGGTTTTCCTGGCAAAGCCACCCCGCCAGGGACGGTGTGCATGATATAGAAGAACAATCTGCCCAGGCCCCTCAGAGCTCTGCCTCGCCGCCTCCCTGCCACCAGGACACTGTGAGGGAAGACCACCTTCCCTGGCAGGCATTTAGAGCCTTTGGATCCATGCATACACTGCAGGCATGAAGCCTGAGGTTTCTTCTACAGGTGGTCAGGCCTACTTATGGACCGCTTATGCCACTGCAACCTTACTCTTAACATCCACCAGGCCCAGAGCCACATTTTGCATAAGCTGAAGCCAATTTCCATTTGTAGCTTGGAGAAACTGACCTGCATACTTAATCTCAGCCTGCTCTAGGGTTTACATTTCTCTGCCTATTCGTTTATTCCTGTTAGCTGCCTACAACTCCACTTATTTTTCCCAGCTGAGGTTAGCCTCAAAAAGTAAAGTGTGCAAACAGTGCTAATGCAATTTTGTGAAGCAGTAAGATCAGGTTCAAATATGGCCATTTCAGTTGAAACAAGCTGCTTGTATTCTCTTTCTTCAACTTCCAGTTTTAAAACTTATCTGCCAAGTAAATTAATTTGTCTTTTTCAAATCTAGGAAATATAATGAAGTATGGAAAACTAAGTGTAAGTGATTTTGGCTGTATTCTGGAACAAGACAACTAAGAAATTGGACTGGAATTGTTCACTGGAAACATGGTACAAGACTGGGTACAAGAGTGGGTACAAGAGCACTGTCTCTCACACCAAGACCGAGTTTGACTTCTGCCTCCTCTGCTTGGTAGAAGTGTTTCCTGTGTCTGCCCAGCAGAAGACTCTCTACTGTGGACCAGAGAGTGCTTCCCAACACTTAAAAATCCCAGCTGGAGACATACTGCATCACTTTTGTAATTCAGACAAGGCCGTCATTAGCACTGCCAACAACAGGGATTTCTTGAGTGCGCTGTTGCCATCAGGCAGGGTGTGGTGCACGGTCATTAAACTGCCTCTGCCACTTAGTTTTCATCTGACACATGCTTAATTGTGAGGATGTCCTTCCTCTTATTAGTGTTTGAATCAGTCCCACTGTTGATGTTGTCCAAATCATGTTATACAGTAAAAAGTATTTAATGCCACAGCCATAGTATTACGGTAGAGGCAAGATCGGAAGACATGTCATCTCCTCACATTTCCCAGCATTAGCCAGGAATAGCACAGTCTTATTCCCGATGGGCAGCAGTGCAGTAGCTGACATGACAAAGGGACTGGCCTGGACAGCCCTGTGGAGACACAAGGGCTGTAGTGTAAGCCATAACTAAGAGAGCGACTTTATTCAATGTTTTCTGTCCTCTCCTGTTAGTTCTATTAATTATATGAAAGGAGACTGGTGATGAAGGTAGAATGGGTATGTGAAAAAGAAAGAAATGTGTGAAATGAGTGGCTTCTTGATCTTGTCAAATGGTTGGGGATGTTATGTACTAGTAGCTGTCAATCAAAGGTGCAGTGTTCAGATGCCAAGGACTGAAGTTAGAGTCTAGGGTCAAAAAAAGATTGATGTTCCTGCATGAGGAACAAACTACATGGCTTTGCAATATCATAAGTAGCTACAGTCCTTCCTTCCAGCTTTTAGTCCACTGGGGCACCAAATTGCAGGGACAGTTTCAAGTCTGGGAAGCCAGATATGTTCCCCCTAACCTCTGCTCCCTGAAGCCTACCTGTGATTGCCAACGAGCCAAGTAAACAAGCTCCAACAAGCCAAGTAAATAAAACACTTTGAGGAGTGGGAACTGAATAATTAAGTGTTGAAATAATCAGACTAGAAAACATATTGATGGCATTCACCTTTCCAAAACATCTGCGCTGCTTTCTGTAGGGAGCAGAGACAGTTTTAAATGGCAGCTGGGGGCCATGATAAGTCCCCTTCATTAGTCCCTGTCATGCAGACAGATTCTTGGAAAAGGGAGGCCCTGGTTCATCTCTAGTCCTGGTAAACAAGGCACCTGGAAAATAAGATAAGCCACTCTTTCTAAAGTTCTGGTATGGTTTCCTGGAGAGCCCTGTACGTACCGTTCTGGCAGAGTCTCTTTACACTGATTGCAAGAGGGAGTCTAATTCTGCCAGCTTAGTAAGTGCTGTGTTCAGTTTACCTAAGCTGTCTTGTAAAAGAAGCACGGTTAGAGGTTAGTGGGAAACAGTAAACAAAACCAATCATGCAGCAGCTAATCTAACTACACATTTGGGGCAGAGAGGAGCAGGTGCTCATCTGGATTATAGCCACAGTTCAAAGCCTTAGTCCATGTATTTTGGTCAGTACACTGCTGGCAACTGATCAACAAATGTGACCAAGGCTGACATCTCCTATTCGGAGGGTAGTTGGTGTGTGAGAGTGCATGTGTCTTTATAGCTAGGGTCAGGACAGCTGGCAGGGGTTAGGTTCTCTGTTGCAGCAACTTCTGTGCTTCTCATGTTTTACTTTTTCTATTTTGTAGTTTTACTTTAGTCCAGAATATTTTGGCAAAAATGGAGAGAGATTAACAGAGAGTTTATGTATGATACATATATGTAAGGGCAGATGTATTAGATTCTGGCTGGTGCGAATCTCTGCCTGGGTTGACACAGAAGGGATTTTAACTAACTTCTGCCGTATCTCAGGTCAGCAGTCTAGTCTCAGCATAAGTTTTGATGGTCCATTTTTCCCAAATTTCTTACACTAATCTAAAGCTGTGTTGCACTAAAAGGGGAGGAGCTGTCCTGTCCACCCTTGCTTTGCAGTCTTTCGGGCTCACACTGGTACCTGGCATACTCAGACAGTTCAGCTCACTGGTGCAGCAGGAAGCTGTCACTTGGCTTTGAAGGCTTTGTCTGCAGCCTGATGAGCTTGCTGCTACAGCTCAGAGCAGAAATGAGAAGTGACAGGAGAGGGAAGGGCCAGAACGTCTTTTTTTCAGCACTAATCCTGGTTCAAAACAGCCTAAATGGCTTGGTAAACCACACCCACAAATAGTTTCAAACTCTGTAAAGGTTTGACTTCGATATTTGTATTAGCTAAAAGTATTTCCATTAGCTCTGATAAAATTATCTAGGTGCCAGTGGCCCTTGGCAGGAACAAAAACAGTCCTCTATGCACTTCCAGGGAAACAGAAACTATCCCAAATCCAGAAACACTGGCAAATGTAAGCTGGGAGAGCCTGTATCCTGGAGAATGTTTAACCATGAAAGCAAGTCCTGAGTACCTAGTGCACCTGTTTTGGAGGGGGCAGCACAGCAAACGCAGTACTGTGGGATTGACCTCTCCTGACTCAATGCCCTCCCTTCAATACTAGGTTACTCCTGTTAGCAAATGGAGAGTGACATCTGTAGCCCTTCCCTTCTCTGCTCAAGCTCTCTGGGTACAGCTAGTACTGGTACATCCGGTGAAGAAGGCAGGGTCAGTACTGAAGAAAGGAAAAGGAAGTTTGCTGTGCTCCTGCCTGCACCACAGGATTCCTGTGGCACTGCTGAAGTCGTAGAGTCCATCCTTGGCCCAGCCCTCTGTGGTGTGCTGACAGGTAATAGTCCTGCCCTGCCTGCAAGGGCAGAGCTGCAGGTCAGCTCAGGGAATGTTTCTTAAACTAGTTCAAATCTCAGTGCTGCAGGAGCTCAAATGTTTCAAAGGACCATTACTTTTTCTAAGCTACAGAGAGCTGTATAGAGTATGATGGTCCTGCAGCGCTGTCACAGAGGGGCAGATGTGGGCCATACCACCCCAGCTCAACCGGACCTGGGCTTTACATGCTGAGTCAAAACAAGAACTGGGAGGAGAGAGGCTAGTTGGAGGTGTGGGTAGAAAGGCACAGAACATGAAGAAGGAATGTGGTGCTACTCACCATTAAACATTTTTGGATAAAACTCATCTGTGTGTCAGCAGACTCCCTTCATCTCTTTCATTATACCCACTACGTATTTTCAGTCTGTTGGCATTTGGATTTGTTGCTTTCCTTTCAGTATGAGAAGAAGGGGGGAAAAAACCCCATGCTTTTATAGATATGCAGCAGCTGCTGCAAATGTTGCTTCCTAAACCAATATAATGAGCAAATTTAATTTAAATTCAAAGTACTGTTACAAAGCAAGGCTCAATATTAAATTTTTTGCATGCTAAATACCACTAGTGGTTTCAAGACCTAGAGCACTCTGACTGGAAAAACATTAAAAAACAAGCCAGCAAATCATGCTGATTCTGTCAGTGAGTCAGAAAGCATTTTCCCTAGTATTTTAACAAACCCTGATGAATTTAAGGGATGTTCTGTGATCTTGCTTCTGAAGAACAGTCTTCATGTAATCAGTTCACTCTTCACCCTCAAAGCAGCAGGGTTTGGCATGCTGTGGCTGGCACATGGCCCCAGCTGTCTGCAGGGGCCCTGCTGCAGGACCAGCCTTCCAAGGAAGGCGCCGCCCTGAGAGCTAGAGCAGAGATCCAGCTAGAGCTAGAGCCCTGATGCCAGATGTGACCAAGCATCAAGGCATTGCTTTTGGATGGTGAGCTTCACAGGTATTGCAGCTGGATACCAGACTGTGCACAGTATTGCAGCTAAACTGTTACTGTAGATTAGGGTGAACTTTTCTCTGAGTGGTCCACTTTTTCTCACTAAAGAAGTTACAGCACCTCTCTTCTCACGATTTGACCCTGATTCCTGTGAACAGGGTATTTTTTACGTAGCAGCACCAGCTGCAGGTTTATCAATGATGCAGCTGCCTCACAATTCTCCCTGTCCTGGGAGGAAGATGTGCAGATTGAGAAAGTCAGACTTCATGTGAATGGAGAATGGTGTTCATTTGTACAACTTCCAGAGTCTCTGTGTCTCTAAGTAGTCAGTATGTGTAATAAAAGCAAGTACAGAAAGCTATTTGTCATTCTATTTACCTGTATGTTTTGCCTCTTATTTACTGCGTATGGAAAACCCCATTAATTTATCAGGGCTTTGGAAATCTGTATTTGTGAATTATTTCCTTTTCAAGTATAAAGCAAATGTACAGACCCATCAAAAGAAATAAATAGAAAGGACTTGGCTGTACTGTGGGGAAAAGCTGTTCAGATCAGGACAGGCAAAGGATCTGTCATTGTTTCAGATGTGGATAACACCAGCTTTCACACTTGCTTCCAAAGTGCAGAGGTACAACTTTTACCTCTCCAGCAATTAAAAAATACACTGGCTAGGATCTGAGATACATTTGCATTGACTTAGAAGACAGAAAGCTGAAATGAAAATGAAAAGACGCACAAATTCTTTCAAGTGGAAAATTAGAGACAGGTGAGAAGGGCAAAACAGTAAGCAAGCAGGTTTTCCATAGTAAACAATCCTTGCAGGCTTTTTGATGGTCATTTGTCTATTTGAACAACTCTTTTTTTCTTATTTTTTCCCCTTAAATGTTTAAGGGTGTTTTGTTCAAACTGTTCAAAACTAACTTCAGTAGCTGAGTATAGGGAACAACTAAAAGAACATGTATAGTGCTAAGCAGAGGAGTCATCCAGCCAGCCTGTATGAAGATCCTTCCCTGCACTTTCAAGTATTTTAAACACTTATAGCAAAAAAACACTGAGTACCTTTGAGGACTGAACTGAAAAATCCAATTGTTGTAGATTTTGTTGGAAGTAAAGATCTTGTAGGAAAGTAGACACTTCCTTTCCTGATCTCATTTTCCCCTGCTAAGTCAGCCAGTAAGCCAGGCGTTTTCACTAACTCGGCACACAGCAGTATTATTAGGGCAGGAGTGGGAGTACAGTCCCATATTCTGAAACCAAGTTTCTGTAAAGAAACAGGAACCTGACTCTGTGATTCCCTCAGAAGAGCTGTTTTTGCAGTGTTGCAACATGCAACTCCCATTGGTATCCACTGGAATTTGATGAGATTCTAAAAACCGTATTTGGACAGTATAAATAACCAGGGCACAAAGAGTGGCCATTTCTGACCTCTTCTTGGCTGTAGCAGTTTATTAGTTGCACTGAGAGAATAACATGCATGTCTCTCTGTAAGGAGTTTGCCAGGAGCTGCCTGGAGCTTACAGACACAGAGACGCTCTTGCTGTCTCTCTAGCATACACACAGATAAGAAATTTCAGTCCTATCATCAAGAAGTAGGAGGCATTGTAAGGCACTTTCTGAGGACCTCCTCAAAGAGCTCTAATGTGGTATATGCAAGCTAAGAGTTTCTAGTAATTGCAATTGTCACATAAAAGAGAAAAGAGACTGAAAGTGAATAGAGAGAGATAGGGAACTGTGCAAACCCCTGTCTGTTCTGAGTTACAAGCAACATGCACCTGGAAGTGGAAAGATACTTCCAGCCACCTCTTACACAAGTTCTATTCTAAGTTAATGCAGTCCCAGAGCCAAGAGGAGCTTGGATGCTTGCTTTCTTATTATTAAATGTTAGAATAGTGTTTGCTGCTGCTTCTATCCTAAAAGTCATCCAGGGTAGAACTACAGGTGCTGCACTTTGGTATGAATCATAGTGCAAGCATTGCCACAGTCACTGCTCGTCACAAACAGGTTTATTTCAAAATGACATTGCCACATTCCTCCTTTGTCTGGCTGTTTTACAATTCTTCCCTGACTCCTGTCAGCACACTTGCTGTTGGGAGGTGAGAGAGGTGATCTTGTTTTGTGCCCCATCACCCTTGGAGGCACAATCTGTACAATTCACCTGGGAAAGAAGGGGAGGGCTCTCTCATCTGACCATTCCGTAAGATAAACAAACAAGCTGATTTCACACAGTCATTTTTTTCGCAATATAACCACAAATGTATTACATCCGATTTCCTGCACAGCCTCTGTGTGATGCATTCTGGTAAAATAAAGGGAGGTGTCCAGTGCAGGGAAACACTGGAGTGCACCGCTGCACTGGCTTAAATTTCTGCCTAGAGACACAGCATTGCACAATGACCAAACTGCACAGCACAGCTTGCCCTGACCCCATCTCCTCCCCTCTCTCACCTCCTGTCTGTCTGTCTGTGCAGGGGCTTCTGGAGAGATAGAGAGGACATTGCAGCAGGAGGGACAAATCTCTCATCAGACTTGCAGCCATCCCACTGTCCCTTTGCAACATTGTGCCTTCAGGCTATCTGTCAGCCAGAGTAAGAATCCGGTAAACAAGAGCACAAATCAGAAAACAACGTTGTGACCTATTTAATGGGAAAAAGACTATGTCGACCCAAGCTACTGGCAAAACTTGTTTCATTGCTATAGCTGCTAGCCAAGTCAGTCATGTGTGGGCACATACATTTGAAGTCACCATGCTAGCAGGGCTCCTGCTCCACACTTTTAAATGTCTCTGTAAATGCTTGCTTGGACAGGAATTTATCTAGGGACATGCTACTTCTGCAGCAGCAAGAAGAGTCTGGGAGTTGTTTCATCTTTCACAGAGAAAGCATAGTGGCATTCTTGGTCAAGCACTCTGGACACCACACCTGTCCATATTACTGGTGTGTGGATGTACCCCTCTGACCAAGCTCTACACCAAAGAAGGCACTATAGAGGAGACTGTTCTCCACTCCCTCTTCTGCCTCATGCTCTCAGTTACCTCTTCCATGTAGATAGATGGCTGGGCAACAACTTGAGAAGAAGGAAAGTAAAAGTTTGGTGGGATATTTACAGCACAGGGGATGACTTTTTAGTCAAAGAGAGGCGTGGGGCAGGGAACAAACCAAACACACCTGTTCCAGTCTGATGAAGCTCTGAAGAGGTCAAATTATTCCAGTGACAAAAGAAAACACTACAGAGGTGGTAGGACAAGAAAGCGTATAAAGCCAGACTCAAAGACAAGTGGAACACAAGAGGCTGTAACAAGATCTATATAGAACAGCAGCTCTGATCTTCTGCGCTCACCCTGCCAGTTTCCATGGACAAGTAATGTCATCTGTGAGTGGCACAGATTCATCAACTCTGCCTGAACAAAATGCTCAGCTTGCGATGCTCAAAGCATTCTCCTCTGCACATCAGTGCAAATAACCTATGAGGGAAGAAAACCAGAAAGGATTGGAAGAGAATAAGAAGCTTCCCTCTGGCATGAAACACACTGTACACAAACAGCAACACCACCACCATTGATTCACTATATTCAAGCCCTCAGTTTGGACCGTGAGGACACTGGATATATGTATAACTTTGAAATATTGCTGTAACACTTGTACAAAACACTAGTGACCTTTACACACTTCATCAACAAAGCATCACTGCAGAGAGTAACACTGGCAAAAAATGCTGTGGTCTTCACAGCAGCTTTACAGCAGGGAGATTTCTTAACAGTTCCACTTGGCCTCCATAGCATAAAATTTGCTCACACAACTCTTAGAAATGCATTAATTTCTCAAGTTAGATGTCAAAAAATGTCAGGTTACTCTCCATATAGTCCTCTGAGAAAGATTGTCTTAAATTATACACTCTTCAAAAGACATTTTATTAAGTAGACTGCATATGTGCGCCCTATAATTAGTTTTTCATTTTTGTCTTCCTGAAATTTAGTGCTACATGCTGGGAAAAAAAATTGACACAGTGCATTACACGTGCATAAAAGACTTAGTGTTATAAGCTATTCATTGAGCAGAAAGAATTAATTCTTCTATTCCTCTGAAGCAGACAGCTTAGGTGTTTAGGGCTTGGTCCTGCAAACATTTAAAAGTATGTGTTTTTGTGTGTGTGTGTGTGTAGTTTATTCATGTGAGTGAATTCACAGAATTATATTTGACCATCTCTATGGATAGAAATACAGGGCATGGATTTTCACTGTCATCAGAACTGGCACAGCTGGAGGTTCCTCCCAAGTCTTTTAGAAATGGCATCTATAGAAAGAGGAAAGTGTTCTATTTTTAAAATGCATACTGAATAATGGATTCCTCATGCAATATTGACCTTTAGTGATGATCCTTTCATCTCAACTGCTTTTCTAAGATGTTAGGAAAACCATTTATGTTTATTGTCATTGTTGGTTTCTGCTCCTGATGAGAAGCATATTGGCACATCATACTTGGCTGTCGCAGGATGTTCAATCTTCAGTGATTTCACGTACCCCAGAAGGCTTCATCTAATCAGAAACAGACAAACAGAAAAGCGAAACTCATCCTGCATTTACCTCCTCCTTTGTCTGTAGGATGCCTGCTTGCAGTGCAAAGGCTTGACCTCCATAAACAAGGATATTGCACTGCCCATTTGCCAATACACTTCAGTTTCTTTACAAAAGAAGCACAGGTAGGAATTGCTCTTCTTAGCTACAATTCTTCATTCCAAGAGTCTGTTAGACTTCCCTAATAACACAGAGGTAGCTGTGGATCTTCTGCAAGTAAATGAGATAACCAGTTGTGGAGACAGATGGCAACAAAAATGGCAGCAAAAGTAGTGTGAGGGCAGAACCAATGAATTTTCGTTATTGTTGGGACTCTCTTTTGTCTCCTATTTATTCTTTTCTCTCTGTATCTCTTCACATCCTCATTGAGCAAGTGAAAGCTGTGTCACAGATTGGAGCTGTAGGTGCAGCTGCCAAGCACTGGTATGTGGCATCTGTGGTCTCCCTAGCTTTCCCTCAGCAAAGGCTCCGGTTTGTTTTTCTTCTCTCCTATCAAACTGCTGCCTTCCAGGCAAGTTGGATATTTCTCCCTTTCCCACCTGACTTGCAATGGCCAATGTCCTCAAAAGATACAGCAGGGAAATAGATATGTGGATGATGTGGTGCCTTTAGGTCTCATTTTCTTCAGGGGTAAAAAACAAACAGAAAGTACTGATGGTCTGACTAAGGCAGTGGGAGCAGGGCAAGTGAGAATCTCACCATTTATTCTGCCTACCTAGTGCACTGCCTACCTAGTGCACACTTTCAGCTCAGCCTACATAAGGATGCATGGTAAGGTGCTGTGTGCTTCATTATGATTCACATGAAACTTGAGTGTTGTCTTGGCTTTAAAAAGCAGTTTGAGAAATGTGAGGTAACTCTGGTCTTTCCCAGAACCAGTGGGAGAGAGGAACAAAATGGAAACACAGAGGAAAACAGGTCACAAGCAAGAGAACTATGCAGATACACAATTGCAAGTATATAACCGAAGGTAAAGGATAAGGTTGTCCAGGGACCTGAGGATAAAACTGTTCCTTTAAGATATCTCACTTGCTTAGCATTCATAAGCAGTCACCCACAGCCCCACTATCTGCAGTCTTATCAGAAAAAATAGCACTACACCCTGCAGCTGAGTGTCTGTGAATGTACCTTTGATCTAGTATGTGAGAGCAAGTAACCAGCATCTTCTTAATTCCTCTGCTTGAGGGGGAGAACAGCAAAAAGTCAGCCAAGCCCTCACTGGGCCATGTTATTTCTAGACTTCTATTTTCTTCTCCAAGCCTGTAGTGAATTCAGGATGCAGAACTACGTCTGAGCTGATGAATTACAAACCCAGTTGATGAATTCTTGTTCTCTTTCCAGTGTTTTGCATAAAACAAATGGTTCAGGGCCTTTTCAAAGAATATACTCACAATTCACCGTAAAAAGAAGAAAGAAAAGAAAAAATCAGTTTGAGAATTAGCTTTCATCTTCAGCCACTAAAGTTTGGGCAGCGCTGCAGTGACACGTATGCTGATTTGTCAGCCCAAAGGATCTGTTTCAGCAACAAGGCTCTAGCTAGGAAAATATGTAGAAAAGAGTCCTGACAGCTGTGTGGAGGTTTCCTAGAGACACTAGTCCTGAATTATTTTCAGGATTGATCCCCTATTCCCTCACAGGACTTAGTTAACAAAGCATCATTAGTTGATGTTCGTGGAAGAGCAAGATATTTAATCAATGCAAAACATTACTTTTAGTAGTGATAGTATTACAGTGAGGTATTTTATTATCTCTTTTTTATTTTGTTTTGGTTATCTTCAATCAAGATCCTGCTGAAAACATACAATGTGCATTAACACAATATCTAGGGTGGCTGCTGACCTCTGCTTTTCTCAAAGGATAGTGATAAGGTAAGGCTAACACTTAATGAAATCAAATTTTACAGAGTGAATGGTCTTGCTGATAAAGTTTGGGGGCAGGAGGGAGGAAGCGTTTACTTTTGCTAGCTTTTGTTTTGAAGAATTGAGACATAAAAGAGCACTATAAAGGACTATGAACTGACTTGATGGGTGAAAAAGTCAGGGAAAATGTTAAAAAATCCCACATATTCTCTTTAAGCCAACTATCAGTCACTTCCAGAAAATCTGTCCTTTGTCTGTCTTCATTTTCATTCTGCATGAGGAGCTGTCAGCACACAACCTTAGTCATATGAGGGAAGGTTAAGAGAAAGACCACTGGCAGCAGAGGGGCCCTCAGCTAAGGAAGTGGACTTCTACCTCCCCGAGTTACCACAGGAGGAGCAAACAACCTCGGCAGCACTGGGTTTGTACAGGATCATCAGACAGACACAAAATTTGCCCTGAGTCCAGGTGAAAAGGGCATGTTATGGCCAGAGCTAAAACATGCAGACATATCCATGCACACATTCTGGTATCATTTAAAAACATGTTCATATCTATTCTGGTTTGAAAGCT
Organism: Atrichornis clamosus; assembly: GCA_013400975.1. Lineage (NCBI taxonomy): Eukaryota > Metazoa > Chordata > Aves > Passeriformes > Menuridae > Atrichornis > Atrichornis clamosus. The sequence continues at coordinate 44,850 of WBMZ01009130.1, read as the reverse complement.
AACATGAAAAGCCAGACAGTTGTCTGACCCAGAATTGTCTAAACTATTTCTTAAAGACTTTGTTTGATGACTCTTTGAGCTAATGTTTCCAGTCCCCTTCAGATAAACAAGGCAAATGAAGACTTGAATACTGGGCAACAGGCAATGTAGTTCTTAAATGTAGCCAAATACCCAAAGAAGTATGGTCTAGTCCCATCTGGATTTTGCCACTTCTGCTTGGCTTATCTTTCAGTAAAAAGTAAAGAAGAGGAGGGGAAAACAGCTTCCTATATGGTATTACATATCTTACTAGTCAGCTCAACCAACTCTAATCCAGTATTTGATTAAAGAATTCTGTAGTTCTAATTTTAAACACTGCTTCAAGGAGAGACATTTCTAATACTACTATGAAGGAGCATTTTAATTTAACTGATCATAGTATACTAAATACAGAACTAAAGTATATTTTAATTTACTTGAATTGTTTAAGACAGTACAAATTCAGTCCATTGAAAAACAGATGAGATAATGTGTGTGATCTGATATTTGAGTTATGGATATAATTTTTCATGAAACCCAGGAAGAGCATAGCTGTGCCAGTGTGGAGCCATTCTTGGGTTACCCAGCCGTGTTACACTGTAACACTGTTTAGTGTGGAGGTCCAACTGTGCTAATGTAGCTGCAAAAAAAAAAAAAAGTACAAAATTCAAGGTCATTTGTTAGGAAAAAAGAAAAGAGTAATTAATTTTCTTTTTATATCTACATCAATATTTGCAACTGTACATCTAGTCAAAAGAGTCACAGAATAAGTTTTTTAGGTAAAATCTAGACTGCTAATATATTGATTCTTTTGTATATTTCTTTCTTTCTCCCTTTCTTACTTTCTGTCTTCATCAAAGTATTTGGGGATTAACCTTTTGCAGGTAGATTGTAAATGTACCTAGTTCCAAATCCGTGTGTTGGAACTGAGGGCCTCTGAAAATTTGCAATGAAGCCTGGAGCAAGGAAAGCCTTTGTTAAGAGACATAGTGGCTGGAGCAGACTGCATTCACCCTGGCAAAACCCTCAAATACAGCCTCTGTTTTGAGCAGTTATTTGTTTAGCTAAAAACAAAGTCCTTAAAAAAAAAGTCAGCTGGGGGAGAGGAAACAGCCATCATTCTGTTTGGATTGCTGTGTGTGCTCAACTGTCTGCCCTTCATGCTAATGGGAGGGCTTGGGACCACTATCAGGGGGCAGGAGAGCAGAAGGCAATCCAGTACACAGCGTCGGAACAGCCTCTGAACAAAGGGTTTTATCCTGACCCTTCCAGCCATGGGCAACAGCCAAATTTTTGCATTAAATCTTGGATATGGTTGGTAATTACTTTTTTGCAGGCCAATGTGTAAAATAGCTTACTTGGGTAATATCCAAGTCTGACTTTGAACGATAGAGCTCAGGGAGGGAGGAATCTGCAGGTGAAGGACACTGACATGTGAATGGTGAGGCTTACCTTGAGCAGGCCCAAATATTAGGCAGCTGGGCCACAGTCCAGCACAGCTGTAAGCTATGGTAGGCACCATCACGATCACAGGTCAGTCCACTCTTCTAGTAATGCATGACCACACACCAAAAGATAGCCTGCTATAAGAGCAGAGGAAGACTCTGGTGACAAGGATGAGAAATGATTGTATGAATGTTGTGTCCATCACTCACTGTGCTTTTCTGCAAGCCCCAGGGCAAGGACTAGTGAACTCCCTGCGGATGTTTCCATATGGAGCAAGAGGAAATTGCATAAGTTTATATATAGCTGCTCATGAGACAAGTTAGGGAAGCAGAATTCAGCCCTCAACTCTGCAGTGGAAGCAGAATGTACGGCCTTCTCACGCATCCATCAAGATACTGCTGCGATGTGAAACAGTTTCCTAAAATATCTTGTTTCATGCTGACCACTAATTAATTCAGCTTCTTCTCATATCCAGATGAATATCCTCTTACACACACTCACGTTCAGTCGCCAATGAACAACCAGTGCAGAAGTAATTTGCCTTCTGCTGTGCTGTCTTGAAGCTTGGGGTATACATTTAGGATGCCTCATGGGCTGAGGCTGATCAAAGAAGGAGAGATCAAAAGAAACTCGGCTCTACTTATAGTGAAAAGATTCAAATCAAGAAGGTCCTTGTTGGCCAGAAAGGACCTATAAAAGACCTGGTGTAGTGTGTGTCTGCCACACTGCTTAAGAAGTTGCTAAAATATTTCAAATTATTATGTAAATTTGACAGCAAATGCCAGCATCCTGGGGATCAATGGGCTGAGAATGCTTCAACTGAATCTCAGAGTCAGACAAGGCAATGTACATTTCATTGATTTATATCACATGTGCGTTTGTTTTCCCCAAACTAGGTAATCTTCGCATTTATCTTGATTACCAGACATGGGAAGAAAGATCCATTATGATTTACCATGGCTAATCTCAGTATTGAAGAGCCTAGAGTGATCCGCCCATAGGTCATTAATTTGATTTCAGTGGCCACAACAGCATGGTATGGCTTCTTTTTTCCTCAGTCTTTCTGTCTGTAAAGCATGAATAACAGCAGGTATGAGTCACCACTACTCTTACCCCAAAAGCACATGCACTCATTTTCTTCTTACCTGATTTTCAGAAAAAAAACCTTGAGACTCGTATTTCATTGTTTCAATGGCCTCTCTCCTCTTCTACAAGCAGTGCTTGTTTAACCTTCTTTCACATGATCTGTTAATGAAGCCCAGCCTGTAACTTTTAAGTTTAAAAATAATTCCTCACCTCACTCAGTCTCTAAACTTATCATGGGAAATGCTTTCCAGCATGTCAGCTTGCCCTTTAGACACTACAGATCCAAGAACAACATGAGACAGACAGATTTGTCTTTCATGCTATGCAGCTGTTTACAATGGCTTGCAGAAGAACAAACATTTTACTCAAGCACTTAAAGATGAGTGAATTCACTTCTCTGAATTTTATTAATGTTTTCATCTCAAAATAGAAAAGTTGGATCGTTTAAAACAAAATGTGTTTTCAAATATTAAATAGTATATGAAATCCTCCCCAAACCTTCTTTGAAATCTGTTAAAATGACTTCACTGTGATATCTGGAGTACAGATGGACAGTAAAAAATTGAGCTTCGTCAGAGGAACTTTACAACACAGACAGAATTTGCAACTTCCAACTTGTTAGAATAAATTTTTAAATTAATGAAGTCGGGAAATGGTAACTACTTTTGAGTAAAAGTTTTTTTTTTAATCCTTCTTAGTATAAGGATACAAAAATGCTAGTTACCTTTAAATATTAGAAAAACATCAATACTATGTGAAAATTATTCTATATTTGTGACCTTCTACATCAACAATTCAAGGTTATACTTCCCTGCATACTCCCCCTCTTTCCCCTGGTTAGCTTTCAAAATCACAAATCTCTCAAAACGTAGAAATTACTACCTGCCGGAAATCAGGAGGAGACACTAAGTAATGAATGAGAAATCAATCAACTTGAAGTTTCAAATTTTAAATATGTGCGTTACACCATGGTCAAAGCTTCAGAGCTGACTTCAAACATGACTCAGTATCTAACCTCTATTAAAAAAATAAATTAAGGTAAAAGAAAAAAGAAACTAAAAGAACTCTTTTCTTTCCCCCCACATACACAAAAAAATACTTTCATCAAAAAACCTCACAGGAACAGAATTCTGCTTCTGAGAAACCCTAACGCTGAAGTTGTAGCAGTACTAGGACCCCCACCCGGTCTTTCTTGCAAGGCAAGCAATCCCTTGCATCATTCCCCAGCTCCTGTGATCAGGTAAGTCATTGAGATGCAAACGAGGTCGTCTCTGCCTTGTGGGCCAGCAGAGAGGCTGGAATGTGGCTTCTTATCTAGCACTCGGGTGAGGAAATGGTGATTCTGGTTGATCACAAGACCACTGAAAACAAAGAGGTGTTTCAGAAGGATTGTGCCACTGTTCCCCAGCCATCTCCCAGGTCTTCAGAATGCTCAGAGAACCTTATCTGTGTTCCCCTGAAGCAAATGCTTCTTCCTTTTCTAACCTAATAATGGTGCAACTAACTTCATTATGGGGGCTCCAGCTGACGCACAGTGTGAATCTGATTTTCTACTAGGGAGAATCCGAAACGAAGACTCTTAAGTGGCTGCTTATGAACGAATGTTGTTAATCCCAGAGGGACTTTATAAACTCCAGAGCCACCTCAGATCTGAGGTGAGGAATGCTTAGGCTCGGGAAGAAAGCTGGTTTTTTTCATGGAACTGCACAGAAAATAAACGGCTCGTTTATTTGGTAGCCTTTTTCCCAGGCATGTTCAAACCAATTTAGGTTAAAAATATCTGCAGTTCCTAAAACTTTTCTGAATGTGCCACTAAAAATAAGTTTTAAAGCAAGCAGCACAGGGATATCCCTTCTGCAATTGTCTTCCCACATCCTCCCAGCTTTCTGACTCTGGTTTTGGAAATTTACTGTGCTTTTTTCCTGCAAGAAGAATCTTTACCATAAAATAGAAGAAAATAATGACTATTTTTTGGAAAAGAAAGTTGACCTGTATTTTTTAAAGTTTCATTTTCCTAAATACAAATATGAGTCTGGCATTTCTTACACACAAACCAGATTCTGGGATGTAAAATTAGCACAGTGTTCTCTGCAATATAATTGTGATTTTCTAAATTGGATCAATTTTTGGCTGAACAGAGGTACATACGTGACTTGAATTTTAAATTCTTTCTTTCTAGCATCTAATGGAGGTTGGTCAGTGAAACTGACTGAATAAAATATACTAATTTGCGTTTTAGGCTAGATAACACTTTAAGATACATCTTGACTGATACCATGCTGCTGTAGAAGTCCATTCTTAAGCCATAGTGTAGTAAGGTGACATGACAGAAACCAGATTTAAGCTATAGGACTTTAACCTTTGTATAAACAAACATGTTCACAATAAGAGCTTTTTAAGTAAGCCAGTTCAATTGTTTTATTCCAGGAATAAAAATCTTGAATTTAGTCTCCACAGTAATGTAAAAATCCTTGTTTGACTAAAATGACTAAAACTACTACCTTTGCATAAAATGGCATACAAACAAACCACTTGTTTTTACTTCAGTAAAGACCATAACTCACGGGTTACCTTGAGATTTCTCGTTGGGGGGAGCTGCTTGTGCACACAGTCTTGTCACAGTTGAGTGTGACATAGCTTAGTCTGCTTACATTGCTCAGAAGTTTTTCACATATTGCCACCCTCCTGTAGCTTGGCAAGCCAATTGCCGTTACAAAGGAGCTTAGGTTTTCTGATTGCTGGTTGTTTTTTGGAAGATTGTTCCTCTCCTCTGTGCTCTTGTACCAGGAGAACAAAGAAGCGCAAGGATTTAAAATACCAAAAAAGTTTCAAAAATCCTGGATTCAAATAAGAAGGTTGGTTCCAAAGTGGGGAGGATTGTACTGCACACCTGCGATGTGCAGCAGCACATCTCATGTTGATGAAATGCGTCCCTGGAGTGTCAGTGCTGAATTGACTCCTTCAACTGCAGAGGCAACACAGTGCTATGCAAGTCCTTGGCAGCATTTAGAAATGCATGGCCTATGTTATCTGGCAACGTGTAGGGCCTGAGAGCTACCTGCAGTTCTGGCTGTTGTAATAGTGACATGACCAGTTATTAGAAGGTGTTATTCCTTCATCTTAGAAGAGTGGTATGCCTTTGGCAAAATAGCTGGAGTTTTGCATATATAGAGTTCCTCAAAAGCTGGGGCTTTTGCAAAGTGATTTGGAAAGTTATCCTCCAAAACTGAGAGATTGAAAGTAATGGACAAGCGTCTTCCTTCACAATTTTGATCTTTAGATTATTGCGGACAGAACTCTAACTACTGTGATTAGCATGGCTAGCTAGATCTCCTCTGGACTGGATGGCATGGCATCAGTTGAGCTTTTAAACAGAGGAACTGAAGGAGCTCTTGATTTCACCCCTTCTCTCTGCTAATGTGAAAGGAGTCTATTTCTCAGTCCCCACAGAGATGTTTTCAATAGAGCAAAGGCTGCTATGGCTGGTGTGACTGCAGCTTTCTGTCACAAGGTTGCACAGTTTGACGGAAAATTATTTCTAGCAGCATCTGCCCAGTTATCACCTGTAACTGCTGCCACTGACCCTCTGTTCACTTCAGCAGACCAACACCACAGTGGGCTTAGAGTTTGGCTGGTGAACACATCATGGTGCACAGGCAGGATCAGTAGGGACAGTGACAGAGGGATGTCTAGTAGCTGTGTAATATTGTGTTTTTACCTTGCCTGAAATAATGAACAACCGCTGTAACAGGCGGGCAGTCTTCACATGAATGCAATATAATAAAAATCTCAGAGAGGACATGTGCATCCAGGAGTTGGAGGTAGTCCTAAGCCAGCTTCCTATCACAGGTTTCTAAATGGCATTGTTGTGATGACCAAGTTCTGACCATGGCTGCTGCTGTGCTGATTTCCCTTGCAAATGCTTATGTTTCTGCACCTGAGCTCTCAAACTTCCTTAGCAAAATACCTGAGGAATTGATATATCCACACAATAGTTATGACTCAGTACGAGCCTAAGTCAACATGCTGAAGGTGTCTCCTTCAAATATTATAACAAATTCTCAACTAAGATTTCCTTATGTACAGTTAAACAAACTTGTAGGGGGAACCCACCTTCATAGTAAAAATGGTATCTGACCCCTCTGTGTGTGTATGTCTGCACCCAGAGTATCCAGGAGGAGAGAGAGTACAGTGGTATCACATGTTAGCTGACTGCATGGTAACTTCCCCAAAGGGACAGGACCTCATATCATCTGAAAATGCATCAGTTTGTCTTGGTGCATCTCAGGGCACATTACAGAGCAGAAGACATGTGATTTATGGTGAAAGATCTTCTGTAATTTGGACCTTATCCTCTGTCATACCAGCTAAATATCTTGTCGTTTAGGAAAAGAAGTCTTGTCCACAGTTCATTGGTAACTTGTCATCTTTCAATGCTCAGTCAATACTAGATACAATTGCACAAAGCTAACCTAAATAGGACTGAGAAATGCAATTGCACAGAAAGTGCCAATAAAAGCTAAGTAAAAAATTTTCAAATGCCACACATTTCAAAAAAACACCAAACCCAACACAAAAAAAATCCCTAATTATGTGTTAATTGAACTACATGAAGTTCATCTAACTCTCCTGAGATATTTAAATATGTATTGACTATAAAGTGAAAAGTTTCATGCTGGAAAGACACAAATGCATAGGGGACTTGCACAAGTACTTAAAAAAGACAAGACAACCCCTCCAACATATCTTTATGTATTTGGCTCTGTGAGGTTTCCTTGGGCCAAAGACTGCTCCTGAGGCAATGCTGGTGAGGAAACGTATTGCTTGTTGTAGCAACACACTGTGCATCTTATGGCATCACAAAAGTGAGAAGCACAAATCATATGATTTCTTCCTTTTCTCTGTTGTATAACACTCTGCAAACTCTGATTTTTACTCTAAATACATGCTCTCAAGTTTAAAAGCTAAAGCCATCATCAACGCTGCCCTTAACAAGAGTTCAAGGGTGAACCTGACACAACTTGCAGTTATTCTACTACTACGCACAAGTTCCCTGTTCAAAATTAAAGTTTGTCTACTACTGCTTAGATGAAAACCAAGTCCATGTGCACACCTTTTAGTATTTTATGTGTACTGCAACGCTTGGTGTCACGAACAGTGTTTTCAGGTAGGTATTACTGTGTGCTACGTGCATAAACATTAGTCACAGTGGTGGTAAAAGACCTCTTACCGGGCTTGGTTACAGAGGCGGGGGGAGGGGCGGGGAGGAAAGCAGTTTCCTGTGGCGGAGTTGCAAAGGCAGCAACTCTCCCAGGCTGGAGGGGGTTCGGGGGTTCGGGGTGCCGGGGGGTACCCAGGAGCAGAGACCGACGGGGCAGCACAGGAGCCGTCTCACCAGCCTGACCCAAGCAGGAGCCATCACCGGGAGCACAGGGACGAGACTCCCTGGGGCTGCCAACACTCCCCATGCTTGTCTCTTTGCCTCCAGACTTTGTTTTTCCTTAGTTCTGCCAGCTGCCCGCTTTAAGTCCCCCCGGGTTAAATTCCACCAGGCTTAGCGTACTGCCACTATCACTGGCCCGACAGCGCTCGCAGCAAATACTCGGACAAACATTGCCCAATGCAGCGGCTCCGGCTGTCCGAGATGGCCCCGGGGCAGTCCCGCATCCCCTGCGGACCCTCCCGGCCCCCTCCCGCGGGTGATGCGGGCCGAGCCCCGACAGCTCCCGCCCCGCGCCTGGCCCAGTGGGAGGCGCGACCCGGCCCGGCCGCCAATGGGCGCGGCGGGGCGGGCACGGCCTCGGCCGGAATAAGAGAGGCCACGGAGGCCGACTGCTGCTGGTCTGGGGAGGTGGGAGTGAGGAGGAGGTTGTACAGTGAGGTGAGTGGGGTCTGCAAGGGCTGAGAGGCGGGGGCGCGTCGAGAGGGCCGGCCTCGGCCGCGTCCTTGTTCCGCGGTAGGGCAGCTCCTGCGGGGAAGGGGCCGCCATTCCAGCCGCTTACTCGGGAGAGTGCCTACTGCCCACTCCTCGTCCTGGCCTCTCCGCCTGAGCTTGTTTACAGTCGCGGCCGAGGGCGGCGCGGGCAGCGCGGGGTGCTCAGCTCCCGCCGATCGCTGGCGGAGGACGCGCGGGCGGTCTCGGGTCTGGCATCCCCTCCGCGTTTAGGGCGCCGTGCCTGACCGCTGTTCCTCCGTCCTTGGTAGATCTGCCAGCATGAACCCGTTCCTGACCACACTTTGCCTCTGCTTGGGCGTGGTTTTCGGCGCGCCGAGGCTGGACCCCGATCTGGATGGCCACTGGCAGCTGTGGAAGTCGTGGCACAAGAAGGACTATCACGAGGTGAGCCCCCGGGGTACGCGCTCTGCTGGGCCGGCATTGAGCGCACGGAGCTGGGCCCCGGCAGCTGAGTCATCTGCTTTGTTGCTGCGCCGGCTATGGGCAGAGCTTGGGAAGTATAATCCTTGTCTGTGTTTGTGCATCGATTCAGCTGCACTGTATTCCTTGTTTTTGTGATGAGGGCTGCAAAAAGACCACCTCTTAAACACCGTTCAGACTTCCCGTTCGAATAGTTTGCATTTGCCCGAGTATAACGCACCTTAACAAAGCTCTTTGTCCTGTAAGCGAACTTGCTTTGAAGTATGTTGGTTTTTGGCCCCACAGAGAGAGGAAAGCTGGAGGAGAGTGGTGTGGGAGAAGAATCTGAAAATGATTGAAATCCATAATCTGGATCATGGATTAGGAAAACACAGCTACAAGTTGGGAATGAATCAGTTCGGTGACATGGTATGTATAGAGGCATGAAATACACAGTTCTAAGAAGTGGTGTGTAATAGATAGTGACTACATGTATTGATTTGTTTTTCAGACGACTGAGGAGTTCAGACAGCTGATGAATGGTTATGTACACAAGAAGGCAGAAAGAAAATACAGAGGATCCCAGTTTCTTGAGCCCAGCTTTCTGGAAGTGCCACGATCAGTAGATTGGCGAGAGAAGGGATATGTAACTCCAGTTAAAGACCAGGTATATCTGATGGTGTATTTCTAACCCGTTACAGGTTCAGTTTCTTGAATGCTCCATCCCCTTTCATAGGGGTAAGGCACTGTACCTGTTTAATGAAGCCTAGTACAAGCTTACTGAATTAAGCACCATTTTGGTAAAACTGCTGTACCCCTCAGAACTGAAAAGGCTGCAGTATTTTCATTTGTACATACTAGGAGTGTGGAACAAAGTTGATCTTTTGTCTTTTGTCTTTCTTGCTTAGAGAAGTGATAAGGGAAATTACCTTATCTGTCTGAGTTTGTAATTTGTGATTTCAATTTATACTTCAGGGTCAATGTGGCTCTTGCTGGGCCTTCAGTACAACAGGAGCTCTTGAAGGGCAGCATTTCAGAAAAACTGGCAAACTTGTTTCACTGAGTGAACAGAATCTGGTGGACTGCTCTCGCCCTGAAGGGAATCAAGGCTGCAATGGTGGTCTCATGGATCAGGCTTTCCAGTATGTGCAGGATAATGGGGGCATCGATTCAGAGGAATCCTACCCATACACTGCAAAAGTAAGTGTAGCAGCTGAATTGTATTGCAAGTGCCATGTCTTTTGTGTGGAAAAATTTGTGTGTTGGGAAACTCACACCTATAAAGAAAAACGTCTTTATAGTGATCACTACATCTGTTCTTCCTGTTGCATCTTTGCTACGAGAACTAACATGACTGCTAGCCCCACTAGAAATCACATACTGCATTGGTCTTTAAGATAAAAGTCTTGCTAGACTAGTTAGAAAAACTGGAGCAAGTATTTTTTTTCCTCCCTCTCATTGTTGCTCTCTATCAGATATCATGCCTTATCTTGTTTGCAACACCAAACCAAGAAACCAGCCATTGTCAGCAGTGCTACTTGGTGGTAGGGGAGCAATTCATCTTCCCAAAACTGACTTCTTATGGAGTTGCTACCTATAGACCACCTAATTCTTGTGACTAGTGTCATTTTGGTTTTTTTGACAACAGCTGTTGTTAATGCCTTGAATTCTGTTTCTGGACTAAATGTGCATGAATTGAGATGATGGACAGGCTCTTAAAATCTCTCTAATAATCTATCAAATGTTAAACAGATACAAGAGGATGAAAGAGCAGTATCAATTGTGGTATCACTTGAGATCCCATGGTTTGTGGGTTTCACCACTTAAGAGTTTTGTTTACTATAGAGGATCTTTTCTTGCAGCTTGTTTTGTGCTATCTGAAAGGGTGGTAACAGTACCATTTGTTGTGAACAACATAGAAGCCTTTGGATTTGGGTTCCTGTTCATTTGGGTTCCTGTTCACCTGTGTCCCTGTAATCTCAATTTTTCCCTAATCTTGGTTGTTCTAGACATCCCAGTTGATTACAGGAAGTGCCTAACTTGCTGAGTAGAAAATGTAAGCACCTGAGTTGTACTCTGTATTCATTTAATTGAGGAAACAACTTAAGTACTAGCCTGTGATGCTGGTGAGGGAAAGATGTGCTTGCTTGAATGTGTTTCAGTTTCACATGACCTGACTTCCAAACTAGGCCTCACCTCTCTCCTGGGGTAAATATGTGTGACATCAACAGTTCAGGCAAATGAAGAGGCACAAAATACACAAATGCTGTATGTAAGGTCATGTAATACAAATTCCTAACTTTCGAATCATTCTGTACAGCTTTTCAAACTATGACAGACTAAAATTGGGGATTTTAAGTGCTTGCTCAATGAGCAGTTTCTGGATTGCTTTGTAATTAATGAGTACTTGGCTCACTTCCATTGCCCATTAATGCATTCTGGGCTTCTTTCCTCCCTGTAAAGATATTTGTCCTGCCCACCAAAGAGGGCAGAGTTCCAGAATGTGATGGTCCTCTGCATCCCAGTAAAACTATTTTTTTGGGTCCCACCGTCCTTTACTTTTTCTGTACTTTTGAGAAAGTCAGAAGCAGCTTCTGTATTCCCCCTCTGTTCTCCTTTCAAGGCAGTGCGGAAGCAGTTGGATCCTCTTCAGTCCCTCTCTTTCAAAGCAGCAAAGTCACAGAATGCCTGGTAGTTCTGTGTTCCCCAGTGTGTTACGTGGAGAACTGTGTAATAACCACGGCTTTCTCTTACTTAGGATGATGAAGACTGTCGCTACAAGGCAGAATACAATGCTGCTAATGACACTGGCTTTGTTGACATCCCTCAAGGACACGAAAGAGCTCTCATGAAAGCAGTTGCAGCTGTGGGTCCAGTGTCTGTTGCTATTGATGCAGGCCATTCTTCATTCCAGTTCTATCAGTCAGGTGCTGATTTGTTAATAACTTTCATTTGGAAAATTGGGGGTTTTTTAATACTCAGTATTCATCACCCTACTGTTTAATAGAAGAAAAAGCCCCAGGTATGATCTTATGACATCGGACATATTTCAGAAGTCATTTTAATTCTAGATCAGGTTCTCCACATGTACTTATCTTGCATATGTGTGTACTTGTCCCTCAGTTTTCGCCATGGTAGAATTAACTTCTGATTTCTTCCTCCAACTTTCAAAAGACTGCAACATTTAATTTTAAATACACAAAGCTTCTAGTGAGGGAGAAGGGTTTTCTACAGATGAACTTGTTCATGTGTGAACTTACACCCTCACAGGTATCTACTATGAACCAGACTGCAGCAGTGAAGACTTGGACCATGGTGTTCTTGTCGTAGGTTATGGCTTTGAGGGGGAAGATGTAGATGGGAAGAAATACTGGATTGTTAAGAACAGGTAAGATCTGTGTCATGTATCCAGGGGACAATAGGAGGTAGTTTGTCCCTTGTAAGGGGAGAGATAGGCAGACAAGAGTAATTAAAACCTGTGTGTGGGAAATTTGGAGACTGTGTCCAGAATGTATGGTATGACAAAGGTTAGATCCAACTCACATTGCTGGCAGCTTAATAAAGCAGGCCCGAAGCAGCCATTTTACTCTGCCTTTTCAGTTAATTAAGGGAGTTCAGTACTGAAACAGCCTGTGAACCTAGTAGATACTAAAGGAGTGGAGCAGAGGAGAGCAGGAGGAAACGAGGTTGTGGGGGTGTAATAGATTTTTTTGGAAGTGGAGTCCTGCTTGCTTGTGTGAAATAGGATGACACTTGAACTTTAAAGGTGGTGTTACCTTCTAGATTGGAGGGAAAACAAATTAATGCCGAAGGGCACATCACATGAGCTTGTCTCATGTTCTCAGCATTACTGGGGCACCTCCCTCAAATACTGCTTGCAGCCTTTGATTTCCCTTAAGTTGCCTGGGAGCGGTATCTGAGCTTCAGACACCTGTAGTCAAGGTTTGCACATCAGTATGAGCTCCTCATGAGAGAATGGCTGTATTCTTCATTTCTGTGAGCTCGGGATGCCTCTTGGGATGCATTTAACTGCTCGTAAACACTTTAGTTTTTGGCTGCAGCTGTCTCGAATTTTCTCCACACATGTGGAAGGCAGCAGTTTGCAGTTTGAACACTTATGGGAGAGGGTAGTAAATAAGTATTACCTGAAAAAGTAAACAAATCCTTTGCTTTTGTTTCCAGCTGGGGTGAGAAGTGGGGTGACAAAGGATATATTTACATGGCCAAGGACAGGAAGAACCACTGTGGAATAGCAACAGCTGCTAGCTATCCACTTGTATAATCTGAAGACTGAACATTTCAGTACAAGAGGGGATTTTAACTGAATGACCAAACCCATGTTCACACATGGTAGCCTTGTGTCTTTCAAAACTCAACTTGATTTTTAAAACTCTTGAAGTATATTTTACTTGTTGGTGACATGCCACTTGTTTAAATTAATGTAAATGTTGGTATGTAAACAGCTTGTAATATTGCTGGCTTTTGACTGCTTAATCCAGTAGATTCTTTGTATTTTTCCTTTTTTAAAATTGCAGTGTGTCCAAAGGTTTACTTTTTGAATAAATACTTAAATTCCACTGTGTACAGATGACTTGGCTTTTTGGTATGTCTTTTTTCTACTTGTGACTTTTGTCAAACAGGCGTCTTAAATCCTGCTCTGAGCTGCAGTCTGTATGTGTGCCTCTCCATCAGTCACTAAAACGCAACCCTATCTGGGAATGGTTAATAGCTGTTACAAAAAGGAGTATAGTATTCATGATATTGATTATTTAAAACAGGAAGCGGAAAAATCTCTCTGGTTCTTTGTGTCTCATAACAAAGATCTTCAGTCTTGTCATCTTCTGCATGCAGCATCTGATCTTCGTTTAGTGTTTAATTCTGTCAGTGTTTTCTTAATGCCACCTCAGAGTACCACACTTGAGCAGTTTGAGCAGTTGTGTCCTTTTGAGCATTACAGGATATAGCAGGAACACCCAGAGCACACCTGGGATGTTCAAAGGGCTTGTTTCTGAAGATGCATAGGACACTAGGTACTGTCTTGCTGTCTGTATCAGCTTCAGCTGCGGGAAAGAAGGGGGCTGAGGGAGAAATGATGGCCCTATGGAAAGTGAAGTTGGGCTGCTCTGTTAATACCTGTATACTGCTGTCTGACTTCACTGAGGTGACTTACACTGTGCCATGTATGTCCTTTTCTCCTCTGCAGGTGTCTGTGCTGCTGAAACATGAGTATTAGCTGTTAACATACTACTGTTTAGTTGTGTTTTGGGTATCGGTAGTTCCTGCAGAGGAAGGTGAATTGGTAAATACCAAAAACAGCAGAGGAGGTAGACTTGCCTTGGCTTTTGGGTATTGAAATCCTCTGTTGCTCTTGGGCTGTAGGTGAAGGAGGGTAATTCTGAAACATAACTGGCACCAGTTCTGGGTTTATGGACCCATAGGTTTTTATGCACAGTATCTTTTAAGAATCCGATAGCCATGCACATAAGGGAACACTTACAAGTTGTGGAAGATGAATTTCCTTATTGTTGATAAAGTTGCCATGATAAAAGTCACTTAAAATTTCTTCTTCTTTCAAGAGTCTGTGCAGCATTTAATAGGAAATACACAAAGCTTCTAGTGTGGGAGAAGTCTTTTAAGTTTGCATTTAATAAACTTTTTTAGAGAGAACCAGATGAATTATCCATGATAATAATTGTGAGTTGTTCATGTGCTGCTTATAGATGAATTCTTTTAACCTGAATTTCTTGTTTAGTTTGGCTTGGTTTTGTTTTTTTTTTTTTTTGAAGGAAGAACCTCACTCAGCCCAGTGGCTATTTAACAAGCCGCAGAGCAGAAATACTGGTTAGAACTTAGCTATTAAGTTGACTTGCTAAGCCAGTTATGGAGAGCATCCACGTTGTGTGTGGGGAAGCTATGGAGGAAATTAATATGGAGCTCATGAGGTGGTCCTCAAAAGGCTGATACTCAGAAGGAAATGGCAATGGTCGGTACATTTAAAAGCAGAGGCAGAAGCAAAATGCTGCGAGATAAATGACTGCATAAGCTCCTTATGCAGAAGATTACTTTTGTTCTTGCTGCACCAGAACTGGGAATGGACTGAGACCTGTTGCTCTGAACTTTTAGATCCTGGAAGCTGATGTTACTGTGAACCCTGTAGCACTTGGTGCTGTGCGTATTCTAAAACAGGCTAAAACAGGGGTGAGACCAGTACAAAGACTGCTGGGACTTGAACTGTAGTAAAAATGGGCAATAGGGAAAGGTGTTTGGTTGCAAAAGCCTTAAAAAAATTGCTGGGAAAACTATTTTTTATGAACAGAGAGGAAATGAAAAGCGAATAACTTTCCAAAGCCTATGCACGTGAATGGGGTGTGTAACTCACAAAAGAGGCATCACCCTTTGAGTTTTTAGAAAAAATATGTGATAATGCAGCTATTTGTGTGGATTAAAACTTGCTGACCGTTCCGGCTGAACATCCTCCCCAGAGTGGAATAATTAAGAAGGGGGCAGGATAAGTCAGGTCATGTAGATAACTCAATATTTACACAGTCCTAAGTAACAGCTTCACCCAGAATTGCCTTACATGACACAGTAAAGGCTAAAATTTTTGTTTAAGTTGCAGCTAAGCACACTGGTAGAAATTTAAAGTACATTTTTCAAGAACAATATGAAATCTGGTTTTGTGATTCCACTGCAGTGGCACTATCTTCTCTGAAGCTGTTTTATTTACTTCAGAAGTACTATTATAAAGTGGCAAATGCACGTTAGATGTGGACAAAGAAAGCTCCAGAGTTATTCCCAGAAAACTATGGGTAATTAAAGCTCTTGGTTACTGTTCAAGTATTTTTTCTCCAAAGCTTTCTTCAGTTTTATATTGCTGCTAATAGTTGAAGTTGCATTTATTCAAAGATGTGTTGCTTTTAAAGATACTAATGCACATGTATTATCAGTAAAAAATCCTGTATATACTGCCCTGTTTAGGCCCTATCTAAATTACAGTTGTTAAAGGAGTGTTACACATATCTAAACACATAAGTGGGCCCTGTGTTACATGCATGGTAGATGGCAGTTCTGTACAGTGATAGACCTTTGCAGCCATTGTTTGCTAGCATTTTGATTGTGAAAGTGTAGGGTTTTATTTAAATTTGGGAGGGAAAAATGTTTTGCATTTGGTTTCCATGTGCTGATGCTTCTTAGATAGATGCTTTCTTGTCTTAAAGGTGTCTTAGCACATTCTCCCATCTGCTTATTGAATGTATTTATCAGTCACTGGACCTGAGCTTTTAAAGACGTGCTTTTGAGGCAAAGAAAACCATGAAATTAAATGATTTCACTTACACATGAAGTTCTTACTCCTTAAAGTCCAGTGAGAAATGAATTTAACTGTTGTGTAGGTAACTATTTTCCCTTAAAAATGGTCAATTTTTTATTCTGTGACTGCTAAGTAGAATGGAATTTAGGTGGGATTTTTTTTTATGTGAATTGGTTTTTGTCTTTGCTAATTAAATCAATTTCCAAACATTAACAGTGAAACAAGTTTATTATTCTGCTATACCATCAGTGCACTGAACTAATTTTTAAAATACTTTGGAGGACTATGGTGGCAAATTATTTGTCACCTCACACTGTGAAAACCTTACAGGAAAGGCAAATGTGATAAATAGTATCAGTGAAGTTTTTCTGTAATGAGTGCTTAACTGTTGGTCTCAATAACAGCACTCGGAAAACATTGTTCTGAGGCAACCAGAGACGTAGGAAAATGAGAATATCCACTTCAAAAAACAAAACAAAAACTAGCTTCTGAATATCAGTTAGGCAGTATTTGCTCTAATTAATCTCCTTGATGAAATAGCAAATCCCGTCATGTATCTCTTAAGCTTAATGCCAATTAATCGGTTTTTACATATTAGAGATTTACTATATTAGAGCTTGCAGTTTCTGGCTACTAACCAAGGAAGTGAGCATACCCTAAGGGCTGTCATAATGTAACCTGAAGTTTCTGCATTCTAGCTCTTTTTGGACTTTATCAAGATGTATGACAGATTAAGAGCCTATTTTTATTTGCAGTCCATCCAGTACTCTTCAGTCTTTTTGCTGGGAAGTCATAGCAGGAAATGCTGACTTAACTAATACTCTGTTTTGAAGAAATAATTGTTTCAGTCACTAATGGGGATGTTTTTCTCTCACTTGCTAATCAGTTTTATCAAATCACTAGTGAAATTAGTGAACTAGTGCAGGGGCACTTGAAGTATTTGGTAGAAAGTCTATAATTGTAAAAAAGATTTCATTCACAATTCACAAAACAACCTAGGTGATACTCCATAAGGCTCTTCTGAAAAATGACAGGGACGCCAATCTGAGACTTCATTTTAGGAAGGAGGAGGGTTGGCCACGTAGTGGAGACCTGATCCATGGACTGATTAATTTAGATAGATTAGGAGTCTCAGAAGTCACATTCACTTGTGTCCACAGAGAACTTGACTGCTTTTTTTTTTTTTCAAGCTCAGTTGCACAAAGATTTATTATCCAGTGATCTTAAAATATGATTTCTGCAGCAGTTTTTGTTTCCATCATGCCTGTTGTCTGTTGAAGATCTACCACCAATCTTTGTGCATAAAGGAGCAAAGAAACCATGAAGATGGGCATTTGTAAAATACTTACTGGATTCTTTTTTACAATGCTTATTCCTTGTGTTGTTCTCTGACAGTTGTTACCACCTCTAGGAGATCCAAAACCTACTTCTGAGTGAAACCTGTTAAACTTTCCCAATAAAGTGATACTGAGAAACATACTGTAAAGTAACAATGTATGTTGTCAGGTGTGGTGCTGGGCATGCTGCAGGTCTGATACCTGGTGCCTTCTGCAGTCCTGATTAGGGAAGAGGTGGTCAAAGGCAGAGGAAAGTCAGAGTGGGCTATTCCCCTTCCCACCCACTCTCCGAAGACCCTTCCTGTTCAGGGTGGGTTTGTGAGGTCCTCTAGGGAAAGATTGTGTTTGGCCTGAGATCTGAGAAAGAAAGAAATGATTTTCCAGCCTGGTAAGGGTTGTTCATCTGCTTAGTAGGGACACTTTGGACATTCATCTGGAATTAATTTTGTGTTGCAAAGTTCTTTGTCTGTGCTGTTGTGTGTTCCTCCATGGTGAGAATGGTTTAGGTGTGTTCCGCTGGGGCTCCACTGAGAGCCTCTGAAGCTATTACAGCTATTACTTCATGCTTCTACTAGGGAAAATTGCTATCTCAGGAACTGCCATGGAAATATTCTAAGTTCTAATGAATAAGTTGATTTTTTTTTTTGTTTTAATTACTAGTGAAAGCTTCCTGCATAGCATGCATGCCATGACATAGAACTGTTTAGAATAAGTGCTGGGCTGTTAGACACTCAGGTTGTTTTGGCGTGTCTGAGAAGTTGAGGCTGAAATGGCACGTTGAGAACTGCTTGAGGCTGTAGCATGTCTTGTATCAGACTCGCTTTTGCTTAAAATCCAAAGGTCAAATGAGGTGGCTTCAGAGCTGCCAAGTCAGGTGGTTTTCCCCGCAAAGGAAGTGTATCTCTAACCATATCTCTCTAATATATTAGTTTATGATGCTGGTTAGAACTCACAAGAAAAGCCCTAGACAGGGCTGCCCACAAAACTCTCAGAATAGTTCATTGCTGTGTCTGCAAGTGCCCAGCGTTGCTAGAAATGTGTATGACCAAACAAAGCACAATCTTTTACCATAACAGCACAGCAGTGCAAGAACTGTGAATGCAGTTCTTCTCAATAGCTGTCTTAACATTCCTTCTGCTCAGCCATGTTTAGAAGTGTTGCTTTCCTCATTCAGGCATGAAACACAGGCTGACAATGGGGTTTTTTGGAACAGAAAATATATACTGGAAACATCAGCTGTGTTGTAAAATTGGCTCGGCTTTGGGAGATTTATAATGATACTCTCTTGTACTTAAAATTCTCTCCAATGCCTTCAGCAAAAGTTAAGGATAAATCCTGCTGCCTTTTTGCTATTTGTTTCTTGCTTCACAGGAAGAATTGGAGAGGGCCTGTGTTTTCTGATTCAGTGCTGTTATGAGGTTTGATCACATTTCTCTTGCAATATAACAGACCATTTCAGAAGCAAACTTGTGGTCACAGGATGCCCATCAGGAGTAGTTTTGCAGTTATTTCATTGTCAGTATTTCCAGACATTTCCACAAACTTTTAGCCCCTTTTTGTTAGGTGTTCTACACACCAAGAGAAAGAGAAACTCCCTCCCACTGAGTTTTTAATCTAAACTGACACCAAGCTGAGAAGTGGGAGAGGAAGAAGGCCAAAAGCAGTGATGCCGCCTGCCAGAGGCCGTGCAGCTGATTAGCAGCTGTGGGTGTACCTCTGAGGGAAGGCTAGCCTCCTCCTTTGGCTTTGTTTTCTCCCAGCATATCTTCAACAAAGCTAAAAGGCAAACATCCCCATTCTTGTTCTTTTACTGCGTTTAAATTTCAGATCTATGTTTGTGTGCATGGCCCTTTCCACTTATCCCCCCTGCCTTCGTTTGAGCAGTCTCCTTTTTCTCTTCCTGTGCTATAATAATAAATCACGCTGTGTTGTTAAAAGAGGGAGAAAATTGTCCACGCAGGAACAAAACAGGAAACCTGGCGATCAAAAGGGCAAAACACAGATGGTGTGTCAGCCGGTATGGTGTCTCAGAGCTGTGCTCCTCACAGCACGTGATGACAAGGCCAGTGCCGCGGCAGCTGGGCGTGGAGAGGAGCTGACCTCTTTTTTTCCCGGGCATGTGCCGACGGTTCATTGGAGCATCAGCTGAATTGATGAGACATTGTGAGCGGTCATGCCCGGGCTGGGATTAGGCTGGCTGAGCACATTCAGCCCGAGCAAAGCTGACCCTGTCATTGAGCGGGTGCATTCTCTCCTTGAGCGGCGTCTCTTCAAAAGTGGTGAAATATTCACTGGTGGGTGATCTCAGCAGCTGGTAACAATTCTTAGGCCAAACTCCATTTATCGACATGGGGAGTACAAAGCTGTTTTGGCCAACATCCCCTGCAAGTTGGCTCACCAAATTCCCTTTGGTGATTGCAGTGGTGAGAACTACAAAAGCTGCCACCAGAAAACAGGTTGCTGGGCTCCTGATGAACAGAATCCTGCAAAACCATGATGCAAATCATTGCATCAGGTGAGAGCAACCTCCTCAGGGCAGATCTCAGTGGAAAATCCTATCTCTATGAAGTATCAGAATCAGTTCAGTTGAATCACATGCTTGGTTTGAGGTTTTTGTTTTTCCGTTTTCTGAAACCGCATCTGTATTTGCAGAAAACTAGGAACAAAAACCAAAGGTGTTTTCAGTAGCAATGCATGGACTTTGTGAGCATTGTCCATGATGACATGAAGCCTGAATGGTAGGGATTGTCTCATCAAAACTTCAGGTTTTCTGTACCTCTAGGTAACTGTGTGTAGATCCCTTATTTCAGTGTTCATTTTATTCTTTGCTATTCCTACTTTTGGGCCCTGGATGTCCCTGGAAAATAGACACCTTTACCTTAGCAGTCTCACAGATATTAATGACTTTATAATCTTTCCTCTTATTCAACCCCTTCTTCTCTTCCACAGGCACCAACCACCCTTTCCTTACAATGAATCTGGGTAGCATAATCCATGTAAACTAAGAGTTCTTTCTTGTTACCTGTCTCCAATTAGCTGGCAGTTTATAAATGAAGAAAACTTTTGCCTGACTGTTCCAGAAATATCGATTTTCTTTATTAAAAAACCAGGAAAACTCCCTGTGCATATGTTTTGTTGAAAATGGAATAAAGCACCAACTTTTTATACAACTGCTCAGAGACACATTTGATCCTACATTTCAAAGAGCATCTGCATTTCAGCTGCCTTGTTTTCTCAGGGAAGGGTGAGCTCCCACTGCAGGGTGTCTGGGATCTGCTCCTCACAGTGCTGGGCTGGCAGGCTGGGCTGGCAGGGCAGCAGCACAGGCAGCCTGGGTGCCACGGGACTGGTGGGAAGCCTGCCAGCCCCAACCTGTTCTCTGATCCCCCATCTTGTGATTGCAGTCACAAGGCCACCTCTCTGCGGTTGGTTGCTCAGACTAACTTAGTTTCCAGTCAAAGTAATTTGTGAACAACTGCTCATTTGTTAGAGACTGGTGGGGTTTCTGTGTTTTCTTGTGTTACTGGACACACTAGGTTTAGGTAGTTTGCCTTTATTTTTACTTCTGAATTAGGCATAAAGGTTTCCAACAATTGGAAAGAAGACTTATGTTTCGCAACAAGTCATGTATGTTATGTGCCTGGTACAATACAAATAGAATAGTTTCCACATCTTTTTCCAAAAGTAATATGAAATCAAATGGGTACTGGTTTATTTGTGTCTAATTTTATGCCAGGAAGCCATTGAATACTGATACAAAGGCACATATGTGAACTAATATTTAGATTCATGTCTGTTCCTTCATGTACTTGATGTTTCCATGTATTTCCAATTTTGCATCATGCTGATGAGTATCTGAGAATAGTATCAGGCATTGCTGAGTTCTGCATGTGGAGGCAGTGTCAGAACACCTTCATCATGAGCACTGCCTGCTTCTTCCAGCAGTGCTGATGGCAGCCTGAGGTGTGTCACATTTCACACTGCTCCAACCACGAAATACTCTCTCGTTCTTAAAACAAAAAAACCCCACTATGCCTTCTTTTCTCAGTTGTCTGAGTGCCCTCAGGTACCCTGGCAGCTGGCCATGGAAGGAAGTTGTGACCCAGTGTTGCAAGACCTTTGCAGGTGGTGTCCCCTCACCCTGTGAGTAGTGTCAGAGAGCTCTGCAGAAATGGTCTGGACTCGTATCATGTTGTGAAGGGAAGCTTTAACATTCACCCTGAGCCTTTAAGAAGGACTTCGTGGAGTGGTCTGGTTGCAGGACTGTGCTGCATATAGCAGAATACATGCAAGTGCTTAGGCAGATGAGGAGGCTCAAAACAGGACTCCAGCAAAGAAGATCCACAGTTCACACTGAGTAAGGTTGCTGCTCTCTTAATCTGCATTTGAGGTTTGTATGGGTTGGTTACACAGAGAAGATACAGACCTCTTTGTAAATACCAGCCACCCAGCAGCCCACAAACTAGGAGCGTTGTCATTTAAGCATCAACAGCCACCCAAGCAGCAGTTGTTTGTCAGAGCAGTGTCCCAGCACCAACCCTTCCACTAACAGGAGCTTCTGGCACAAACTGAGGAAAAAAAACAAAACGTGGGAAAGATAGCAGCTGGGATTATACCCAGGTTTTGCTGAGAAACTATACTTAAGTAAAGGCAACTTGAATGCTGTAAGGCCGACAGTAAGCAGGGCACTGAATGACTGACACACTGCAGTATACAGGTGTATTTATCCTGCCAGCAGGAACACAGATCTTAGTCACTAGACCGGGTATACCCACTGCAAAACAAACTTTTAGCATTTACCTAGAAAGTGGTGGTTTTTAGAGGCCCTGTGGTTACTGAGGAGTGCCAAGTCTCTGTTCTTGCTAAGTCCTCAGCCTCTCTTGGCCCCTTGGGAACAGGACCAAGTTGCCAGTGATCCCTCTGATGTAAAACTGGTATTGCTAGCTTACTTAGACAGACCTCAAATTGCACCTGGTTTTAGGTTTCCGATTTTAAAAATGCAGTGGAGTTCCTCAATAAATTACTGACATCAACATCTATTTGTATTCTTATATAGAGATTTTGGGGGAGAGAGAGAATGACTATATATGTATAAAATATATGTATAAACATATATATATATGTACACATACACCATGCACATATTTTCTTTGCAGGAAATCTGAATTTTTAGATTCCATAGTCAGAGTGCACAATTGCATCACAGAGTAAAAGGTTTTTTTACTACCCAGACCCTTGTATTTTTTTCTCCTTCCTCTTCAGTCTCCAGGATTTAAGTGTTGCTTGTGTTCTGCTATTGATAGCAAAGTTTTGGGAAGCACGTGATGAGGAACAGAATGAACAAGTACACACTGTACTTGCTGACCCTGGGCAGTTGTCACAGCTTTAAAAAGTGCCAGATAAACACCTGCAGAAAGAGTGCTTTGATACCTGAAGCAGCACTGAAATAATATCCTCAACCCTGGGATAGCAATAACTAAGGGTAAATACTTATCCTGAATAATTTTCTGTCTGCTTTTGTTCTGCCTGCCTCTTCTTTATGAATAATAGAACACAGTGGTAAGTTAAAAAATAACTGTTGGATTTTCTTGGCAGGAGTATTTTTAACACCTCTCAATATCCTAATGTAATTCACAGAATGTTCTTAATAAAGTCTTGTACCAGCACATCTGGGGGATGTGGAGCAGGGGTGAAAATGATAAGAGCGCACAGGAGTTGCTTACATCAAGGAGGTTGCCTAAGAAACCATTCATACAATGAGACAGGAGGGCTATAAAAGTATCTAATACTTAAAGTGACCTAAAGCCCAGTTTTCACATCCTTATCACTTAATGTAATCACACATTTCTTTTAATTGCTAATTTTTGCTCTCAGTGGTCAATGAATGCCTGCGAGTTTCAGACCTGATTTCTGATTTCCTTATGCAGTGTCAAGTCTGAGACAGCACCAGAGAGCCAACAGGATGGGTGGCTGTAGAAGCCTGGAAGGTGTCAGAATCACAGAATCATTAGGGTTGGGAGGAACCTTTAGGGATCATCCAGTCCAACCTCCCTACCAAGGCACAGCTAGAGTAGGTTACACAGGTGTGTATCCAGATTGGTTTTGAATGTCTCCAGAGACGACGAATCCACAAATTTCCAGGGCAGCCTGTTGCAGTGCTCTGCCACCCTCAATGTAAAACAGCTCTTCCTCGTGTTGAGGTGGAACTTCTAGTGTTTAGTTTATGGCCATTTCTCCTTATCCTGACACTGGACACCACTGAAGAGTCTGGCACCATCCTTCTGGCACCTGCCTTTGAGATACTTTTATGCGTTAATGAGATCCTTTCTCAGTCTTCCCCAGAGTAAACAGGCCCAGCTCCGTCACTCTCTCCTCATAAGAGAGATGCTTCAAACCTAAAATCATCTTTGTGACCCTCCGCTGGACCCTCTCCAGTAGCTCCTTGTCCTTACAGTGCTGAGGAGCCCAGAACGGGACACAGCACTCTGGCCTCACCAGGGCCAAATAGAGGGGCAGGATCATCTCCCTCAGCCTTCTGGTCACACTCCTCCTGATGCACCCAGGACACCCTTGGCCCTCCTGGCCACGAGGACACTGGTGGCTCGGGGACAGCTTGTGATCCACCACGACTCCCAGGTCCTGCTCTGCAGAGCTGCTCTGTAGGAGGTCACCCCCCAGCCCGTGCTGGCACTTGGGGTTATTCCTCCCCAGGTGCAGGACCCTACAGAATGGCAGCACAGCCCACAGTTGTATCAGGCACTCCCTTGAGTTTCATATCCTCGGGGAACTTACTGAGAGTGCATTGTATCCCTTCATCGGGATCACTGATAAACAGCTAAATAAGGCTGGACCCAGTATCGATCCCTGGGGAATGCCTCTGACTGCAGGCCCCCAGCTGGATTGTACTCTACTGATCACGACCTCTGAGCTCTGCCATTCAGCCACTTCTTGGTCCACTTCACTGTCCATTCACCTAACCTGGATATCCTGAACCTACCTATGAGGATGTTATGGGAGACAGTGTCCAAATCCTTGCTGAAATCAAGGTAGGTACCATCCACTGCTCCCCACTCATTGATCCATCCTGCCATGGCATCGTGAAAGGCTATCAGATTGGTCAAGCATTACTTCCTGTTGGTGAATCTATGCTAGCTACTCCCAATGGCCTTCTTTTCTTCTACATGCCTGGGGATGACCTCCAGAATGCTCTGTTCCATTTGCTTTCCAGGTATGGAAGCGTGGCTGACTGGCTGCAATTTCCTGGGTCCTCCTTCTTGCCCTTTTTGAACATGAGAGTAACACTGGCTTTCCTCCAGTCATTGGGCACCTCTCCCATTCTCCATGATTTTTCACAGATGATGGAGAGTGGCTTAGCAACAACATCTGCAAGCTCCATTAGCCCTGATGGATGCATCCCATCAGAGCCCATGGGTTTATGGGTGTTAAGTCTGCCTAGCTGATCTCTAACACAGCCCTCTAAGACCAGGGGGAAGTCTTCCCTTTTCCAGCCTTCTTCTTTTGCCTCTGAGGTCTGGGCCAGCCTCAACAGTAAAGACTGAGACAAAAAAGGCTTTCAGTAATTCTGCCTTCCCTGAGTCTTCTGCCACCAGGACACCCTTTTGATTTAGCAGAGGCCCCACATTTTCCCTAGTCTTCCTTCTGCTGCTGATGTATTTGAAGAAGACCTTCCAGTTTTCCTGAATGTCCCTTGCCATAGTCAATTCCATATGGGCCTTGGCCTTCCACATTGCATCCTTGTATACTCTGATGATATTCCTACAGTCCTGTCACAGGGACTGGCTCTTTTCCCACATCCCATAAATTGCTTTCTAGAAGCTCCCTGTTTGCCTTATTTCTTGCTCATAGGGATACACTGATCTTGCGCTTGGAGGAAGTGATGTTCGAATATTGACCAGCACTTCTGGACCTCCTTATCCTAGAGCCCTTTCCTTTTAATGAAACCCATGAGATTCCTTAAGAGGTCTTTGAAGAGGTTGAAAGTGGCTCTCAGTAAGCTCACTGTTCTAGTCCTGCTTGTTGCTTTGCACGCAGGATCCTGAGTGCTTCAGACAAGGGGCTAATGTGTATATCTCAAACAGCAATAACCAGAGAGCTGTGGAGCCAACCAAAGATTGTTTATAATAACAACCAAGGATTGTTGGTAACACACAGAGCAAGAAAGAACAGGGTGTGGCTGGAGAAGGTGGCCATGCAGAAGTAGGGCTGCACTTTTCCAGAACAAACATCCTTGCTGTAGCTTCTGGAGATAAGGACAACACAGAGGAGTGCAAGCACAGGAATGAGACCAAGAAGTGGGCATGGACAGTAGGGAGGGATCAAGACTACCAGAGATCCCCAAAGCCCTCTGACCCATTTCCAGAAAGGTCTGAAAGAATGGACTGTGCACAATAACTCATTTGAATAGAAAGCAAGACAATTATCTCCAAGGCAGGGAAAAAAAAACCATATCCTCCCAAAACCCAGGCACATGTGCACCCCTGGGACCCTGGACTCTTCATTAGCTGGATCTTTGCTGGAGCCAGGACTTTCTCTCTCTGTGTCTCGCTTGCCTTCCCCCTCCTCCTTAATTCACTTCTCTCTCTCTCTCTCTCTCTCATTCTCCCCCTTGTTCTCTTTCCTTTCACCCTACTCCTTTATCCAAAACCCACTGCCATGTGCTTGTACTAGGAGGGCAGGGACTAACTTGTACCAATTCCCATGCCAAGTGTGGAATTTACTAATAAAACTTTGTAAGCTTCTGTGAACCATCTGATTTTTGTCGTTCCTTTTGACCACGAGCATCTATGAAACTTGGATGCTCCCTCTTCCTTAAGGACAGGACACCACAACGGCTAGGAATGGCAGCATAACATGTTAAAGGGCAAGCTCCAATCTGAAATGAGAATCTTTCAAAGTAAAAGAAAGTGCAGGTATAACGGTGGCTTTGTATCCTCTTCTATTGCAGAGGACCATGAATTAACAGAATAGGCATGATTTGAATGTCACATCCACAGCAATGGTTTATTGTAATCTGTGCCATTGAAAGTTGTCTGTAAATAACATATGATATTTCCTGTCCTTGTGGGAAATGAAATATCCTGGGAACGTTGCCTTTTCATCTCTGTTAATTACCCAAGACATATATAATTTGCAGCTTAAAAATACTGTTTCAGACAGCAGGAGAATTTTGTTCTTCTTAGGGCTGTCAAGATAAAAAACATCTGCAAGGAAGCATCTGACAGAAAATCCAGATAATGGCATTGCAAATATTGATATAACAATCCTGTCTCAAACAATGCCATCCATGTAATGTTAGCTGTAAAGCTTCATATCAAATGGGGATACAGACACAATTCACTTCCTTTTGTTACTATTATATAAAGTAAGTTGTTTCTGTTCAGAAATCATGACTCTGTCTCTACACTTGCCCTGCATAAATCAGAATTAAAGGAATTTTACATTTGCTTGCAAGGAAAAATGAAGTTTTTACTTCTTTTTCTGATTAGCTATTCTCACTAATTTTCTTATTCTCGTAATTGTTATAATCTAGCATTTTGAAAGGTACAGCTTTTCCTGTGGACTGAAAACGGACAAGCAAGGTCTTCTGTGGGAAAGCCCTTAGCTGCTCTTCTGGTGTTTCTGTACACAAGCAAGGTATTCTTGCACATCATCTGGAGAGCCGAGTATTAGAGGAACTCTCTGGTGAATATTCTCAGGTTTCACATCCAGCACTGCTTCAGTCCCTGTAGTTGCAATCCCACCTGCCTGCTCGATGATGAAGGCCATGGGGTTGCATTCATAGAGAAGTCGGAGCTAGAAAGAAAGAGGGAACATGATTGCCTTGGGCGGAAATCACATTAAGGGACTTATCAAAACTTAGCCTCCCTTTTGTGATTTGTAAAATTTTGTACCAAACTTCAACTGACCTAAGTTGCAATGTGTCTCAATGAGCCTCTCCTTTGCACCCTTCTTCTCACCTTCCTTAGCATCTTCTCTTTAGGGCAGCAGTGTACCAACCCTACATCCAGGCATCACCACTATTGTTTCCAAGCTGATGTACTGATGTGCAGCACCAGTGAAGCTGTATTTTGTCCAAAATGTCAAAAGTAGCTGTCCCACAAACATCAGCAAAAGAGGTAAGCTGGCTAAGTTAACAGTACTGGGATAGAAAAGCCAAAATATATTCTTATATGGAGCCGTTTTATGTTACCTCAGAGCTTGGGATAATCATGTTATATTTGGTCAGGATATTTTGGAGTTTGAAACTTAATGCTCCCCGTTTCAAATTTCAGGATTCTTTTCAGAAACGTGGGTAGATATTAGTGGTCTGAACCCATGCAGATAGTGTCTTTGTTTTCAGAAGGAATTGCAGTTACTTATTAGAAACAAATTTTCCCTTTTGGTTTGGACCCTGATACCAGTTCACATCTTTTGTTTAAATGTTATCTCTTGGGGTGAATGTGTTCTGGTGGAATGCAAACTTATTTAGAACATATGCCAAAAGCTCCTGTGTTTAAATGGACATGGATGACAGCTGGTCATTTTTTAACAGACGTTGTTTCTGTAGGTTTATCTACGAAGTGCTCACATACAACAATATGAGCACATATTTTGTTTAAGGGACTCTTCACATGTGCAAAAGAGAGACTGTTTCCTAGGGGAAAAGAAATCTGACAATGCAACTGTGTATAGAGACAGAGAAATGGGTTGAACACAACACCCATCATGCCTTTAACACACTGTTTGTAATAAAACCATGATATACCACAAACTTAAATAGCACCAGATTACCTTCATTCTTATCTTTAAAGCCCACTGAAGTACTACTTCTGGTACAAGGACTCCATCTCACAGGCAACATAGGACCAATAGCCTTCACTCTTCTTATTGCTTGGCCCAATTTTGGAAGATCATGAGCCAACAAACATCAGTGGTATCACCATGGAATCACATTTTGATTTCCTTGTTGCGTAACTGTGACTATGCAACTTAATGAAAGCAGTTTTTCTTCAGATAGCACTGCAATCGCACTTAGGGATCTTCAGATGGGCTCTGTCTTTGGATAGAGGTTTAACATTTTTCACCGAATAGAGAACTGTAAGCCTTACGTTTATAAAAAATATTATTCAACATACATAATTTGAAAAGAGGATCTCCTTGTTGGGTGATTCTGTTTATTGAGCATTTTATTTTCTTTCTTTAACTTAAAGAAGGAGCTGTATATGCTAGGGACTACCTACGTGTTATTTACATTTACTCTAAAGACATTTGATCAATTCCCGTGACATTTGATTCTTTTCAGCTCTCTAACCAAGTGCATAGACTGTCTTTCAGGGGAATGATGATCAAGGCACTTGCCACAAGAGCATTATTTCTCCAAGAAGAAAAGACCTATGTGAAAAGAACTATATACACCTGTGCTCTGAGAAGGAAAGAAGAAAACTCTTATTTGTAATGATAGCATATTTTGTTCCATTACTCTCTTTACTATGGCAGCGCAAGCCAAAGCAACACAATAATAAAGGTAGGCTAACTCAAGTGGAAACCTTCATTTCTATGAAGTTATGTAAGTACTTTGTTCCTTTGTTCTTTTGTTCTGTTTCTCGTTTTTTCTCTTCAACAATGGTTTAATGCAGATTTAAAAACAAAAAGTTTAATTTGAAGAGGCCAGTCAGCAAACACATTTTTTCACACACAGCAAATTCCTTTTTTGTCTCTTTCTCTGATGTACAAACAGATTCACATCATCTAATGAGGGCTTTTTGGGGTGTTTGCTTTTTTTTTTCCACTGGGATGCTGATTCAAATATTCAAATCAGTTTTGCCTGGTCAAACACTCAGGCATTTTCAGTTGTATATGTTGAAGAGAATTCTTTTTTGGATCTGCTCTTATTATGGTAAATAGAAGCTGACCATGATGGAACCAGTAGTCTTCTCTCCCTAAAGACTGTAGACATCAGGATTTTCTGAGACCAGTGTGGGAGATAGGGCAGATTTCTCCGCATACCAGTCATAGATGCAAAAGTATTTTAATAGGTTTTAAGTATGGTTTAGATCAGGAAAGAATGAGGTTTTGGAGTCAGAACACAATCTATTATGTACTGAGCCAATAATTTCCTAAGGATGACCTTCAAGTTACTGTTGGTCCACAGATCAGCCGTATGATCAGGTCTCTTTTAAAACGTATTTGTTTCAAAGTTTGGTAAGAAGGCTATCTGATGCTGCATGAGAGAAGTTCAGGTTGACTGTGGTCCATGGCCCATCAGTTTCAGAGATTCACTGCATTGCATTGCACTGCATTGAGTCGTGGTGTTCGTACAGGTGTCCAAATGGGAAGCCATATTTTCCCAAAATACTGATCTCAGCATGCATGAAACCCACCTTCCACTGAAATTACCTTCTCTGATCAGGTAGTAGAAGCCTGAGTTTGCAGAGCTGGTGATGGCAATCTCAGTGCCCTTTGGAAACATCAGGTAGGCAAACTTGGGTTTCTAACTTTGGACAAAACCCTTTCTGGAGCTCAGCATATCCCACCTTTTGGCGGGATAACTCTAGTGGCCAATTTAAAGTGCAGAGGTCTTCCTTAGGTCTGTGTTGTATCTGCCATCTATGTATATGTGTCTCCAGGAGTACTGACATATCAGTTTTAGAAAAATTAATTGAGTCCTTGATTGCAGTGAAAACCATTTGAGTAGTTTGTACTATAAAAGCACACAGGAAGATTTCTGGCCTAAATTGGCAATTGCCTAAATGTCTTGCCTGAATTTGATTGGTGACCATCATTTTCATTAATAATTTTTACTGCAGTGGAAAATTATTATTTCTTTATTTATCTAAACTATTCCTTTACACCTCTGGTAATATCAGAGGTATTAGGCTGGCTAAGTTCACCAGAAAGGAAGTCAAAATTATATACCTTTCCTTTAGGACTCTTCTGGTTAGCAGGGTACATGAAGATCCCACCATACATCAATGTCCGGTGAACATCAGCTACCATGGAGCCCACATACCTGGCACCATATGGGGAACTGCCATCCTGAAAAACATAGAGTAAAGCATTATATGTATCAGGCTAGACAGCTAGTAGCATGGCAAAATGTAATTTTGTTAAGAATCAGGAATCAAAGCTGCTTAAATCAATGGCTGTTTATGAATACTGCGAGTACTGAAACCAGCCTGAAGCGTAGCCTTTTGTAAGATGTGGTGATTGTCTACAGGGTTCTAAAAAAAGTGTTTTAAAGATCTTCATTCACAGCATGCAAACCAGGGAGCCCGTAATTTGAGTGCATAATTTGGAATCAAACCCCAGCCTGTGAAAAACCAAGGGAGTTAAAACTTCTTCACATTATCAGAACAAGGCATTCATCTGATTTTTGATCCTTCACTGGTTCCTAAGCCAGGGCATGAAGAGGCATGTCATTCTCACTACATGTCCAGATGGTTCCCAGAGGACTCCAACTTTTACCTTCTATTTTATTTGTCTAGTGGTGAAATTGGTCAGAGCATTCATTCTGCAGCTTATTTTGGAAGATAGCAATTTATTCATGAATGTAATATTTCTTGCTCTCAGCTTAGAAACTGATGTTGTTGAAGCAGAAGTCATTTTAGCAAGAGCAATCAGAGAAGCATCTATGTAAGTCTCAGGCTTGGTGGTCATTAACATGTTTATGTAGGAATTACAGGAGACAAGCAAGGTGTCTTGAACAAATTGAAGTACATAGAGTAGACCAAATAAGCTGCACTCAAGAATTTGAGTGGTATGTCACCATACTTTTGTGAAGGGGAGATGTAAACTGAAGGAAAGCTTTTTATGAGAAGAATTCTGCTGGTCTTTTGATATCTCTCAGTCTGTCTTCAGTAAAGCAGAGGAGGAATTTGCACTTTGCCAGAAAATTACTAGAGATTGTGCCTTCATGCACATTTAATACACATATATGTGTGTTAATGCTAAAAGTTTGAAAAGATCTCAGCATGTTTTTTACCTCTCCATCAGTTTTCTAATAAAATATCTTAGCACTTTCTACAAAGTTTATCCTGTACTGATACCAGGTCAAGAAAATTACGTAGAGAACTTGTTCAGCAATGCCAGCTTCAAGACCTTCAGATATCACAAGTTAGTCACCCTTCCCAGCAAAACCGTAAGATTAGCTGGGAAAAAAAAATCTGCAGTTAGAATGAAAACACAGAAATAGAGAAAAACATCATTCTATTTTGAAATCAATTTTTCAAATTGTTTAGTGCAACTGTGAAGGTTTGATAATTGCTCTCTTTTAAAATGGGAAAATATTCTCATGAAATTACACATTATAATGCAACAGAACACTAGGAAGTTAAGTCCTAAGATGCTAAACATAAGACTTGGATTTTGATATATTTGATAGTAAAATCGGAAAAGAGACCTGTTCCAGCCTAATAATAACCCTTGTTCAACTGTACATATGTTGATTTTCATGATTCTTGTTGTACACATTAGACCTATCAAAAATTCAGAAGAAAACAATGCAAACTATGAAAGACATGATGGATGAGACATAGCCTAGAGCTTTTATACTTAGTTTTGTTTAGATGTGGTCCTATTAATTGTGGGCACAATTGAACAAAACTTTTAAATATTTGCTCCGTTACTTTTCATGGGTTATGCTCAAATAATAACATATTTAGATTTCAAATGATAGCTTCTCCATGCCACTGTTTACATCTCTGTTTTGCACTGTGTCCATATCACAAGCTGTTTGTACTTGTGACTTTGCAATTCTAAAAATCTGACATCAGAAAAAAAACCCACTGTAAGAGGTGTTAAAGAGAAACCAAAGCAAGTTTTCAGTCAAAGTCTGGGAAAGATGTGATTACAGTCTCAGATTACCTTTAAAAATACAATCAAAGGAAGAACTCTCTGTTATGGCTTCAAAAGGCAATGAAACAACTCATAAGAAAAGTTTGTTGAATGCTAAGAAAAGCCATAACACAGCAACAATAAGCACGCCCTGAAACAGACTACTAAGGATTGGTTCTATGACAGTATCAAGTCAGAAGTCTGTAACCCCTAGTTATAAAATTTACTCACCATGAGCTCTACAGCTGAGCCACCTGTGTACAAAGCACCAGACACATTTGGAATATGCTAGATTATTTAAACAATGTATGTGTACATGGGCAGTGTCATGTGAAGGATCCTTTGTGGGTGCCCTTCCAACTCAGGATATTCTGAAGAGATGCCACTGACAGTTTTAGTTGCTTCTTACCCTGATAGAAATTCACCTGCTAGAAACACGGTGCTGAGACTGTGCTGAGAAAAATACAGAAGATTAATTTCTCCATTCTGATAAGGTTGTCACTTGAACCACAGACTGAAATAAAATTTTTACTTCCCTTACCTGCATGGGAAGAATAAATATTCCTTTTAGTTACTGAAATGTGACTTCTTGTTTCTCCAGTCTGGTTGCTCATCATTTTTCTTACAGATGAGAAAGTTAATAGGTCTTGCATGTGTGTTGGCATATTGCCCAGGCTTTCTTCTCAAGCAAAATAACAGAGCATGAATGCTAGACAGGTTCATCCCAAGTTCTCAGTAATGCCAAGCTGTGTGTTTGTTCAATAAGCACTTCTGATTGTTCAGTTAATGGCAATGAAAGAGCAGGAGAACCTTCATGTTCCCGTGGTCAGCATCCTTGGCATTTGAGTAAACTTGTGGCTTCTCTTCGTTTTACCCTTTCTGCTGCTTTTTTTTTTTTGCGTGACGCAAATGAAAAAAATAATTCATAATAGATAGGTTCTGTGATTTTTTTCTTCACATTGTGATAGAAGTCATTTTTGTTTCTTTATTCTACTGATTCCTGACAGCTTTGTTCTTCCACAGCAGAACAAAACCAGTTTTTTCTTACGTAACTATGATGACTAGGAGAGGAGCAAAAGAAATCTTTTCTACAGACTACAACAGCAGCACCCTGCATCCCTTACTCCACATACAGATGTCAAGATGAAATCACAGTTGTTTTACTCGCCTTTTTGTATCACTCAGATATAGTTTGGCTAGCTGACAGAAAATACTTCATACTGAACTGTGCTGTTGATGGCAAGTCTTTAATGGCATTGCTGAGATAAATCCTTAACGACAGACTCTCCCTGGCATAGCTCTGATCATCAGCAAACTGTGATGAGACTCAACTTCTCTTGTGCCTGGCTGAAGAAAGCAAAGATAAAAGTAGGTGTCATAGCAAACCATGACAGTGTCCACAGACAGCGTGTTTCCGAATTCTACCACCAAACAGTGCCGGATAGAAGCTAGGGCTTTGTAATCATTCTGGGAGGAAGAATCCACTTTGGGAAGGAGTTAGAGTGAAATTTGTGCAGAAACAGT
The DNA here is from genome assembly GCA_013400975.1 of Atrichornis clamosus. NCBI lineage: Eukaryota > Metazoa > Chordata > Aves > Passeriformes > Menuridae > Atrichornis > Atrichornis clamosus. Next base: position 10,943 of record WBMZ01009130.1, on the reverse strand, counting down.
TTCTGGCCCAGCAGTGCCCATTAAGCATTGCAGACTGGAGTAATTGTTGCAAACAGCAGCTTGCTCTTCAAGCTGGTTAAGCAGCAGTGTGATTTTGTCATGCTTAACAAAGAATTAGCTTTACTCTCATACCAGAAGAGATGAGGATAGACATTTATTTTCCACTACATGACAGTAGGAGGAGGTTTAGATCTGGTCTGAAGAAGCTCAGAGTTTTCCTAATGCTTTTTATTCAGAATTGATGCCTTAGGTAAGTGGTGACCCATAAGAAACTTTGAGGGTCAAATGTGGCTTTATAGCCCATACTGTCTGATCTGGGACACTGCTTTTAGATAGTAAGGAGAAATCTCTCCTCTACTCATAAACAGTTGATTTTTAATGTTTGGTTGCCAATGACAATAATACTGAACATGGGACACGTTGTGGACAACATTCTACTTTTGTTTGCCTGTTTTATTCTTAACATTTCAGTTTTCTGTGGCAATGTCAGGAAGTCAGCTAAACAGCATGTTGACCAAGAGCCACAGAAAGGAGTGATAGAGGTAAGATCAAAGGAAAAAAAAAGTGAGAAATAGTTGAAATTGATGCCTAGTCTCTTGGCCTGAAAAATATAGGGTGAGTAGTATACCCAAAGAAGAAGGTGTTCCCCCAAGCACACATATCAGTTCCTCCTCAAGTCACAGGCAGGGGATATCCAGCAGATAATCCTACTGCCCTTCTGCATGCTGGAGAGAAGAGGACAAAGTTCAAAGCTGGGAAAATCTGCACCTGGCTGCTGTAGGAAAGGTAGAAACACCACCAGTGTAGCTGTAGCTGGTTAGGCTTACAGATGCCACCAGAAAGCATTTTTCATACTACATAGGAATGGCAACACCTTTTCTCTCTAGTCCTCCCACGATGCAAATATAATGTCCTCTCCAAATCAAGGAATTGAGTTATGCTCTTTCAAATACTCAGGTTCATAACAAGCTTTCAGAGGGGGAGGGCACTTCCTTGTGCTTTGTGGCCATAACATTTGTACCTCAGCCCTTCTCATGCAGACAACTCTATATCTCAGAGCAGCAAAAAAAGTCCTTTTTCAGCACCCTTGCGGAGACTTCCCCTGCCCGAAATGACCCATGCACTTCTGTGCTGCTTGCTTCAAAGCAACAAAAACATCTTCTTCCAACTTCTGTTGCAGTAGACAAACAATTTCAATATATTTTCCTCAAATGAAGCACAGATTTGAGATAAAATAGGGTTTGCAAATGAGTTTTTTCTGGTATGTCCTAACTTAAGGATTTAGTGAGTCACATGATAGAGCTGTCCTCACTGATCCTGTGGTGAAATACCTCTGTCTGGTCTTTTCACTGAGTTTGAAATCTTCTCAGTCTTTTCCTAGTTGTCTGGGGTTGTTGCATTTGTTTAAGAGTTTTGCTTTAAACAACACGTGGGTGCTTTGCAAAAACACGAATTAATAAATCCTGTTTTAGTGCATTATACTGAATACATAGCCTAGCATAACGTGAGCAGAATGAGAAACACAGCTGCCCTTCACTTTCCCAGTTGGATTAGTTTTCAGGAAGTATGAAAGTTACGTTTTGGGCTTCTGTTTGTCTCACAGCTGAACTGAATGCAGACTTAGAAGTTTCAAAGTAACCTCAAATATTCGAAGTGAATATATTTAGAATGCTGTGATGTGGCACTCTCTGTAGCTACGATTTGAGTAATATGGAAAAGAGATTTTGATATTCAGTCAGTATTGCAGCCATAGTCGATGTAATAAATCCAGATTTTCAGCTCAGAAGGAGGAGCTTATCACAGGACTCTAGTTTAAATGCTTACTCACTATATTTCCCTTGTACAGCACCCTGAGATTTTTACTGGATCCATTTTTTAAACACAAACCATATATAAGCATTCTTGAAAACTAACAATTTAAAAAATAATGATTTTTTTTAATACCAAGAGCTTTAAAACCACTTTACTGACTAAATTAAGTCCTGAGTTGACCCACATCACCTTATTTCATTATTAATTACTGGTCACATGGCCACACTTTCTATAGAGCTTCCAGCTTTCCACACTCAGGGCTTGTATTCTGTCCTCACAGCATTGATTAGAAGCCATACAGAGCTGTGTTTGTCCAAGGAAGTTCGTCAGACATGGGATGTCTCTCTTATAACAACCAAATATAGTGAAATTGAGCCTCACACCATTTGTTTGGGTTCTTTTCCCAGCCTATAGGTTGGTTCATGCTGCATATGATGCAAGCAGGCAGTGCAAGAATGATACTGCATTTCTTGCATGCAGGGGTGTGCAGGAGGGAGAGCATGGTGCCACCCAGATTGCTGCAAACACCTTCTGGGCAGTATGTGGACTCTAGCCCTAAATGCCCATGTGCACATATGACTGACCTGCATATTCAGAATAAAGCTGAAAACAAGAGTATCCCCAAATTTGGCTTACACAGTCCCAGAGCTTTGTGGAAAAATCTAGTTCTTCAACACATTTTCCTTCACACAGTGGCAAACAGGCTATGATTTTATTTACCAAAGTCTAAGTTGTAAAAGATGTCAGAATGCTTAAAAAAGAAAAGCAATTAGATGCATATTCAAAATGGACCTTGTGGCATGAAAGGGTTACATGGATCTGAACTCAGGAAGACCTTCAAATCCTTTTCCATCAGCCAGGACTGTATGGAATGCAGTGCTTGCCAGTGCACGGTACATTGGGTACAGTGCTAATATTTTCTTACCTCAGGGAATTTCTTCTTTTGCAAGTATTCTGTCATTGCAGGATCAAAATACTTAGCATAACCTTCATTGAGGCTGTATACCTTCCCCTTCTTCTTGATTTTAACATCTCTGTCCACCAAAATAAATTCACCGAGACCCTGCAGGACAGGATAGATGACACATTAGCAGGCAGCAGAAAATTGTGTTGACTTTCTGTAACAGTTGTCACACTAGAGACGGCAGAAATGCTAGCATAGCTTGGTTCTTTCAGTACCAGTCTGGTGTATAATCTCACAGCATTTCAAAAAGACCAGAAAGCAGACAATTTGCATTAAGTTAATGAAAACTTGTCACATTGGTAGTATAAACAAAAGCAAATTGGAATAGTTAGAGTATCAAAAGAACACCAGTCAGCCCTGAAAGCAGATGAATCATGAATCTCTGTCCGCAAGTCATAAGGGTGCAAATTAAGAAATGACACTGTCTTCTGATACTTGAACTCTTCTTGCCTGTCTTGTCCAAATATCTTAAAGTGAATGTGGTCAGCTACCCCCAGGTGTTTCTGTCAGCAGTTTGCTTTCAACTTCCACCTTCTCTTTCTCTGTCTGTAACAAGAGCAGTTCAGTTCCCAGTTTTCTCCACTTGAGACTATTTACAAAGGTTTAAAAAAGTTTTGGTAATAATGCATGCTTTTATTAAAAAAAAACCAACCTGGCAAGAACCAAAACTCCTATGCTATTGCTCACATCTAATGCTGGTTTTACAAATGAATGGTCTTCCTGTATTCCCACAGTAACTCTCATTGGGTTCCTGGGCTGGTCTGGGCTGGGTGGCATCTGCCCAATCATACAGGCATCATTGTGCTTTTGCAAATTTTTGGGCATGCAGCTTAGGTGACAGCCGTAAAACTATACTTCATTCAGGAAATGAAACATCATTGTGCATGAGCTGTGTCAAAGAAAATGGTCCTTGCCTCAGGCTAAAAAGTGAACATGCTGATGTTCTTCAGACAGAAAACTCAAGAACAAAATAAAAGCCGATTCCTTTAAGTGGAGGCAAAGAAACAGTTCAGATTAAATTTTCTTAAGTGTTGGTTTGAATGAACAGGGTTTCAAACCCTTAACTGAGAATTTAACTTAATATCTCTTCTATTGAGTAGAAAAAACTAAGCAAGTATTGCAACCAACATGCTCATGTATTGTTAAATATTTGTAAAGAGAAGTTGGGATGCTCCAGGACATGAAAAAAAGAATTGCATAAATTGGCTAGATTACAGAGACAAGGATTAACAAAAACAAGTAACACCAAGCACAGAAAGCTCTAACAGATATGGCAATATGATTAACACCGTGACTGTACCGGATCGAGCATGAAGCAGTCCACTCCTTGCCCCGTGGAGAGGGCAACCAGCGTGGCACTGCCGTACAGGGCATAGCCTGCAGCAACTATATTGCGTCCGGGCTGTAAAGCATCTTTCTCAGAGGGCTCATCACCTGTTTCCTGAGGAAAAATTACCATTGGACTGAAGGTTAAATTCTGACGATGAACAATAAAAATAACATTTCAATAATAAGGTGTGACAGATTTCCTTTCTGTGTCTATGCAGGCCTTTGAAACAACCAAAACAGAGATTGTTCCCGCTTGTCCAGGGCAAGTTTGGTACACGAACATGTACATGCTGGGACAGGACGTTGAGAGTTTGTTATCTTATACATGTCACGCAATCAGTGGGATGCCTGCAATAAAGGTGATACCTTAGCATTGCAGACAAGATCATCAGAAATCTGAGACAGAACAGAGGTACTAATTTTCTGTAAATGTAACATAAGCCATCATACTGACACCCCTCAGAGGCAATAACTGGGATAAATGTTGTGATCAACAAAATGCTTCCAGTAGTACACAATGAAAGGGTAGATGGTGCAACGTGACATAACCAAGTTTGTGCATTGGTCTCTGCTAGTGACGAGATGCTTAACTGAAGGGATATAAATGTTCATATATTACATAAAAATGTTCATCATATTATATACAAAATAACAGTTTAATGATGTAAAGAGTGCATGTGTGCAGGTATGTATATATAACTCTACATAGACCATTCAGGTGGCACTTTACTTCCTGCTTTTAATCAATTTCTGATACTCATATTCTGAGTTGGCACTTCAGTTATCACTGAACAACAGTAGCCCAAGCAGACCTGGTGCAGTTATTTCCAGCCAGCTCTTACAAGAGTTACAAGAGTTTGTCTGGTGGGGTAAGTAAGGAGGACAGCCAGCAGCACTTGGGAAGGCTGCTTCCAGCCTTCGCCTCCTGCGATGACAAAATGGGTAGGGATTGCTTGATATCAATGTTTGTTTAAAACCTTTCTAGTTGTGGTGGGTCTTGTGTGGGTGTTTTGATGGTGGTCCATGAGGAGCTGAAAAGAGCATCCCCCCTTTCTCCAGGCCCCAGTTTAGTATTTAATTGTTGAAAACTCAGACAGTTTCTCAGTGATTGCACAGGCTTATTTAAATTGAGTAGCAGCTATATAGAAATAGCAGGGCTAGCCCAGAATATCTGGTTAAAAAAATTAAAAATCAGTGAAGACTGTGTTGTGTATAAAATAAAATACTTAACAAATATTGAGTAAATTCTTTAAAAAGCAAGAAGGCCTTCCATTTATACTTTTCAAAGGATAACACCTCCTCTCCTACTGAGAAATTGTCTGGTGTGCCCCATAGCAAGGAACTCTCAGGGTGCCCATCAGGGTCCTACCAAAGTGATCCCATTCATCATTGTATGTCAACGCCTAGAGGAAAACTGAAGTGTGGGACACCAAAACTACATCATTCTTGGTATATGAAGACCATAATTTCACATTAAAATGTTTTCATTTTCAACTGAAAGATTTTGTTACTTTTGTTATTTCACTTACTGTTTTTAACTGTATTTTGCTCAAACGTTTTTATTATGATTACTTTGCAAAGTTCTTCTGTGAAAAGAAAATCTATTTGCCAAATGGCTTTTCATGGGAGCTGAAATATAGCATGGGAGCTGAAATATAGCATGGGAGCTGAAATATATGTGCTACTCAGTCCCTTGAAATTATGTCAAGCTGAATATTCTGTGAGGTTATAATGCACATAATGAAGGGAGACTAGTTTAAACTTTTGTTTGCATATTTCAGTGCTTTGAATATTGACTAATAGTAGCTAATACTTTGCAAAACAATCTTTACACTACTAACTATTATGCCCTACATAGCATCATCTCTTTCAAAAATATATCCTTATGGTACATACATCTCAACATCAAAAGCAATGGTTGTCTATAGTAGACTAATTATTTGCAACATTAAATGAAGAATTAAAAATCTATTTACATAGTTAGTTGCAAACGTTATTGTTGTCAAAGCTTTTGGTGTGCTTTTCTCATTAAATAAAAAATAATTTTGTATAAATACAGCAAAGAGGTTTGTTTTCTAGAACATTTTGTGTATACATTATACGTAACTTCCAGTTACAGATGATATTGTTTTAAATTTTTTTTTCTGTCCTATTTCCTAAATGCATTTTCCGTGTTTATAGGGGTGAGAAACTATATATTTGTAGGCTATTCTGGAAAAAAACAAAGGAAGTCCTCCCTCAGGAGATAGGCAGTTGGGCAGAATTCACTTGTTTTTTCGTCCTTATTCACAACTGTGTTTCCAAGAGCTAACTTCCAAAAAGAAGGAGAAAAGTTCACTCTGAAACAAATATTTTGCAGAGCTAATTAGAGTGTGAAAAAGCTACAGATCAGCTGATATTTGAGTGTTAGGACTATAGGAGTTTTGTCCTGCCATGTACTGTTAAACAAACAAGGGAATTAAGCTGGCCAGTATATACTCTGATAATAGCTGAGTTTTCACTTCTTTCTCGTGCTCAAATGGATTTCCTGTCCATTATATTTTGACTATGATGATGCTAGTGAAATATCTTTAGAGGTCTTTATGCATAGCACTAAAATAGGCAGATGGACTGCAAAGAAACTCTGACAAGCACAGTCACTTTAATTCATTATTGGAGCAGATGAAACAAGGTCTGCAGAGTTTGGCTATAGGGGTACCCTCAGGTGATAACTGAGTTTGGAATTTTTTGTGTGTGTGATTTTCCTGACATCACATGAGGGAGTTCCCATCAGCACTGGGAGCAGCTCTGGAAGGACTTGATTTCCAGGTCTCCGTTTGTATCACGTGTTTCACGAGTATCCTTTGTATTTGCACCAAATTCTTGCACCTTCTCTGTGAGGGAGCATGTGAAGGGGAGAACATTGTCCTCATAACAATGAAGGGCAGCTAATAAACTACGTCTGGGCCATTGGGTAAAGTTACAAATTTTAAAACCAGAGTGAAACAAAGCAACAGAGTGTCATAGCATATCTGTGCGGTATGAATTGAGAGTTGTAGGTTCAGCTCAGTGGCATGGAAATCTGGGAAGAACCCAAGCAAAAAATATTTATTGTCACCACATCCTGATGTTTTGGCAACTGAGACACTCTCAGTGGCAGCAATTGTCAAGGTCCTACCCCTTGCTGATTCTGAAAGGCTCCTCCCTCAACCCCTCCTTTCTGGCATTTCTGGTCTTTTCAACACCACCAACCTTGTCTCAGAAAGCAAAGGCCAGGTGGAAAGTTAAATAAACCTGACATGCCGTTTGTTTCCTGGTGATTTTCTGTAAGAAACTGATGCAGTGCTTTTCTGACAGGAGGGAATGGTTCCTCACACCATGGTGGGGGCTCTGGATTGGGAGAAAACTGTTTTCAGGATTGAGATATACTGTACAAGTCCAGCCTTTGTATAAAAGTGCTTATTATCTGTTTTGGATTTTTTTCTAAAATGAGTCAAATGTTTCCATTTTGGAGGGTGTGCCTTTGGAAATGATATTGTGGTGAGACATGGTGAGAAAATCAGTCATGCACTCATCTGAGAATTGGCAGGTGCTAAGGGTCATCCTTTGGAATGACAATCGTTCTAGCTTTTCAGAAATGTTGTTCATGAACCTTAAATGACTTGAAAATATATTTTCTTTCTAAAGTGATACTTGTCCGCTCAGATAAACATCTCACTTTTATTCTTTTCACACTACCCTTCAGTAACAATCAATAAAACACATATTATTATTAAATAATTTCAAAGGATTTGAAGTTAGTAATGTTTAAAGGTAATAGTGTTGTTATGATATTGTGTTGTCTGAGAGGAAGGCACATTAATTAACATGTAATTCATAATTAGCATTTTAATGGAAAGTGTTATTTAAGTGAAAGCCTATAAATTCAACATTGTTTCTAACTTTCCAGGGAAAATTGAAAATTTCTTGTGCAATTTTTCTTTTAATTGACAAATGCTGCTTCATCCTAACAGCAGCATTTTCATTTAGATCTGAACTATTTGTACAAAGCAATGTAATTTCCTTTTTATGAGGCACTACCTACATGGAAACCAGTAACTAGAACCAGTGTTTACAACAAATACGTTAATATACAATACAACAACGGTGAAAGGATCAGAAAACTATTTGAAAACTTGAGCATTTCAAAATTTGGAAAATGTTCTTATTCTGAAGCAGAATCTAGGGAAGACTAGGCAGCGTTTACACTCATTATAGGTGAGTTTAAAATGGCAAAGAAACCTAATTTACATTTCAACCTTTTAAGCTACATTAATCACACTGAGCACTTGTTCTTATAGTTACACAGAGTAAGTTAACACAACATTTCTGAAGACAAAGATACAGTTTTGTGTTTGTAAGATGGTTCTTACCACCTTTAAAAATAGTGGACAATGCAGCTATTGCCTATTGCAAATATTGGGAGCTGCTGCTTTCATCTAGGATATATTTTGAGAGGTAAATGGGAAGGATGAGAGTCCCTTTGCTTACCATAAGAGCACATTTCATGTATTTCATCAAGACAGATAAACTCTCTTCCCTGCAAAAAGCAAGATCCTACATGGTACTAGAGGTAGTTCCCAGGACGCTCTTCCCGAAATCATACCCAGACATCATCTCAGTGTTGTCTGGTTCACGCTACATCTGTGGTGTGGATTTGCACTAACAATTAACAGTGTGGACAGAGAGATTCCAGGGCTTGGCTTGTGCCACGACCTTCTTGACATTGCACCATAACTATTTGATTCACTAGTAGAGGCATATTCTCAACAGTGATGACTATTACATTGCCTACAAGAAATGTAAAAACTGAGGGCTAGCTGTGGTAACACAGACCTTTCCCACGGGAACTTTTCTCTTCTTCCTTCTATGTTTTGTAAATAGAGATAAAAGCTTGGATGTTATTGAAAACTGTCTCTGGAAAGATAGACATTCTACCTGGCCTATCGGCCTAGGGGGAGGTTATGAATTGACCCAATCCAGACGACCTTTGGAAAGTCTATATAAGTTTTAGAATTAAATAATAAATTCAGATTTTCGGCCTCACCCGAACTCGTCTGGTTCTTTCGCGCTGCCAGTGGTTCAACAGCGACAGCTAGCCAGTTGAAAATTATGATTTAAAAACATATATTCATTGCTTGAAGTGTAGCATGGAAGTCTGCAAAGACTTCTTTGAAGTCACAAGTACTGTAAAATGTTATTTCACAATAGTAATGGCTGAGGGTCTCCCATAGTCATATGACTATGAGCTCAGGCTTTGGAAAAAACACCAACTGCTGGGAGATTAGCAAACAAATCACAAGACTTGGCGTGACTGTAACTATTAGCATTTGTAATTAGCCACGCAGTTGCTGTTCTGTGCAGCCCCATGGGAGCAGACACGCTACCAGGGCCCCGACGAACGCAGGGTTTGCTTCCTTCAGCCTCCATCATTACCACGCCTACGGACTCCTGCCCTTAACAGGCACGGCAGCTCGCGCTGGGAGCCCACCGTGCTGCTGACCATGATCCGGTCCAGGGCCACCAGCACTCCCCTGTCCATGTCCAGGAGGACAAATACTGTGACGTGTCGGCACCATGACAGTGAGTCAAGCATCACGGAAGGAGCTGACCTGCTGTGCTGGTGGTGAGAAGGTTTAATGAAAGTGCCTGTGTGTCTGGAAGAGGAAAGTCTTGCCACCTAACAATTTCATGGGGCTGGATGTCCCCTTCCTGTGAATTCAGGCACATTTTAGCACATGTGAATCTCAAGTGTTCCTCTACTCCTTCTAAGGCTCTCTTTTCCCCACAGACACTTAAAGGACCTAGGAAAGAAAGCAGGCAAGGTGATGAATGCAAGATATTTTGCTTCCACCAAGTGAATCATGCCATGTGTACTTCTCCCATCCACTTACCTTTTTGTAGATAGCAAATATTGTTCCTATTGGTGCCAAGCAGTCTATATTGGATGAACCATCAAGAGGATCAAAGCACACCACGTATTTACCCTAAAACAGAAGTGGCAAGGGAAGCATTAAATGATTTGTTGTTTTGCACAGTTATTTTCTTTTACTTGACAAGCCCCATGTTTTTATGACTGCATTTAGCCCTCCAAGCATGCCTGATACAGCTCTTCAGAGAAGGCTGCACTGCTGACCCAGCTGGCCCTGCAGCGTAACACCGACTCCCTGAGGGCCTGCCAGAGAAATTGGAGAGGACGTGTTTCTGCTCAGACAGCACAAAGTCAGATGACAGAGAAGAGCAGTCCTCTTCGGCCAAGCAGCGCAAGAAATTGTTTAAAAGCTAAAGGAATGACTCATTCTGGAAGCAAGTATCTTCCTCAAATAAATATATTTTGTTTTGTTACTTTTTGTTGCAAATTGGAAAGATTTCCCTGTGTTCTGAGGTTTGAGGCTAAGAAGGCAGAAAATTTCTTCAGGAAAAGGCAGGTTACATCAGCATGAGCAGTACCTCACTGCAATAGGATCCCCTCCTGGGGAAAGCCTGATGAAGGAGTCAGGTGTTTCCTTTGGACATGTAACATAAAACTCAGTTCTGCCAACCTCTCATCTCATTTTATCTTGCTTAATACTAATGCAATTCAAAACTGTTACACTGGTGGTCAGGGAATGTAATTGTACACTTACACCTGGGATTTGGCATGTGTTAACAAGCTTAAAAATAATTATTCTACTCCCTTCACAAAACTTTAATAATAATTTTACTGTCCACATCTCTTTTCGCTCTTGAATTCATGCCAATCACCACAGTTATTATTCAAAACAATGCAGAAATTGTGCAAATTTTCTGAATTCCCTGGGTAGGGCTGGGTTTTGGGGGG
>WBMZ01009129.1:0-13229 GCA_013400975.1 Atrichornis clamosus | reverse complement strand
CCAAGCCAAGAGGTGGTAGGGTCAAAACGTGCTTGCCTTGTGTCCTGGCTCAAGTACCCTTTGGCCTTCCTGGGCCCCTCCCCCAGGTCGGACATCCAGTGATTTGGACACGCTGGGGCTGGCCTGGGGTTCCAGAGGCGGTTGTGGAACATTGCCTCCAGTGTGCCAGGGATTGGCAGCCACTGTGGGGCTGGGATGCAGGTTCTGCGGAGTGGGGTGTACAGGGCAGTGCACTGGCTCTCCAGGGCAGGGCCCAACCTGCCCCTTCCCTCACGCACGCACCCAAAATGTTATAAGCCAGCAATCCTTTCAGTCTTTCACATCAACCCATGGTTCGAGACATTGACCAGAATCACAGTAATGGTGCCTTTCACCTCATGGCAGCAGTGGGATCCTAACCTAGCGGACAGAGCAGAAAGGAAAGAAGAGGAAAGTATATAGGAAATCATGTAATGGACAACTACTATTTCAATAATCAAAGGCATAAGTCTAATTACTACAAATACTTCACTCTATGCAAGTCATCACCCCACCCCATGAGTCAATAAAGTTGCAGGCAAGTTGTGATGCAAACCAGGATCTGGGAGGCGGGTTCATGAAAACACTGGTTTATCTGTGCTGATCAAGTGGTCCAGCAGAGTGGTTGGTGATTTTCTTCATGTTTCTTGATACAGTAGTCTTCTTTGGTAAGGTCTAGCATTTTAGCATTTAAAATTCCTTGCTTATTTATTAATTACATACAAAATGTTAGACAATTTTATAAAACTATTTTTGATACTTGCTGGATTTGTAAGCTGAGCTCCAAAATAGCATGATGAGTTTAATTTAAGATTCGTTATTTCTTACTGATATTACAATGTATTGCACTCCTTGTCAAAACACACAAGTTTAAGGATAGGCCAGATTTCAATAGTTTGGCTGCCTTGGCTTTTCAAGTCTGTGATCTTACAGGTCCAGGTATGGTTATAACCCAAGCAAATATGCATTACCACCCTCATCCCTCCCAGCAACCAGGTTTCAGTGGGATCCCCAGTACCTGTACCCTGGGAAGGAGGAAAAAGTCTGTGGCCACCATGGGAAAATTGCATTAGGTAAAAATTCTACTGCATAATAGCCTGGATTGCCTTAGGGGTCAAGTCATTCCAACCTCTTCAGCATATCATTTCAGGCAGGGTCCTGGGTTTGGACCAAATACCTTTCCAACCTTACCAAACCTTTAGTGGTTCTCAAACCCTAAATCTTTCTTCTTCTCTTTTGTTAGTTTAACCACTTGCGCCTTCTTTTTCTACAGCTGGAGAGACTTTTCCAGTTGCCATGTCTGCTTCTCTGTCAGGCCCTTTCCTCCCTCCTTCCAGAGGCCACCATCAGTTCAACATCCTCGTCTTCTGCACAGTCATGCTTTACATGTCACTTACCATTACTACATGTTCTTCCCTCATTACAATAATTTTTTCTTTGCTCTAAGGAGGTAGGAAGAGGTACACAAGTTTGATTCCATAATACTGTGAAATCCTATGTGAACTCCCAAAACTAAATTGAGGGAAGAATGTTTTCCACCCACTGTGGCAACCAAAGAGAAAATACAAACATTTTAAAATATTGCTTGCAGCAAACATATGTAAAACAGATATAGTCATAATTATCTTAAAACTTATCAAGATAAAAACATGTAAATAATTGATGCAACAAACAACAGTGAAGTCTTGTTACCACTTCACCTTCTTATGGAATACCTCTAGAAGGAGAAAACTTGGTCCCACTTGGACCTGCTTCAAAAGGAGAAGCCATGAACCTTGTATTCTTTTGTGCTCTCTGACATAGAAAGTTTTGTTGATCTACTAATAAAAATAACAATAACAGTCTATGAAAAGAAACTTAGAAGACATCCAAAATGTGATAATCACTAATAAAGCTTATTTGGTAAACTTATTTAAATTCTCTAGTACCTTAAAAATATGAATCAGGATTCTTAGCACCAAGTAGACATACTGAAGTTGGAGTAGCCAGCCATCCTTTTGAGACCTTTTCGGTTTTAGATAAAATAGTTTTTGTTGGATCTACACATTCTCTTACATCCTAATAAGAATGACACTTGACATAATCTCCTGTCATCATCCCTTGGTTAAATCAGGTAGGTGTGAATGTCTCTTCCAAGTGTCAGGTAGTATTTATTCTACGTGTGTGATGTTAGAGCGGTCCTTAGGGAAAAGGATACCGCTCTCATTTCTTGCTCGCTTACCCCTCTGGCACTTGAAGCCATACTTGCTACTACAGTTGTTAGGTACAAGGTCCTGCTGGGATGGTTGACTAATCAAGGAACAAAACATCCATACTGCAAATCTTGAAACATTGCTTGTACTGTCCAGTATGGTTCCTCTGTGTCTGGAGCTGACATTATCAGTGTAATTTAGGAGTCTCTGGCCGTAGATCTCACAGCCCTGTGGTAGTCAAAAGTCCTTTCCACTTCTGCTTAAGAGGCTCTTTACTCCCCATTCGGATGTACACCCAGTCTCCTGGCTGGTGAGGATATACTTGAACATTCAGGGTTATTAGTGAGACTGAAACAACAAACTTGCACAATGATAAACGTATTTTCCCCAAGAGGCTACAGATTCTCCAGCAGCAGCAGTTCCACCTCTGGTCTCTAGCTGCAGGCAAGGCTTCCACTGCTACCAGACAGGGGCAGTGTAGGAGTGCATGTTTTGAGCCAGAAATCCTTCCAGCTTCTCACACCACTCCATGGCTCGAAACATTTAGGGTGTGTGTGTAGGGGAAAGGGCAGGTTGGGCCCTGCCCTGGAGAGACAGTGCACTGCCCTGTACACCCCACTCCGCAGAATCTGCATCCCAGCCCCACAGTGGCTGCCAATCCCTGGCACACTGGAGGCAATGTTCCACAACTGCCTCTGGAACCCCAGTCCAGCCCCAGCGTGTCCAAATCACCGGATGTCCGACCTGGGGGAGGGGCCAGGAAGGCCAAAGGGTACTTGAGCCAGGCAAGCACATGTTTTGACCCTACCACCTCTTGGATTCTCTATCAGCTGAGACCCAGCTAGAAGTCAGGAGTGGTAGCTCTACTTGTTCTTTTCTATATCTTCTCTGTCTTTCTCTCTTTCTTCTAATAATTCCATCTTCTTGGAGTTTTGAGTAATTTAAAATCAGATGGGCTTGGAGTTTGCTAAGTTGAATGGGCCAAGGTAATGCTTTGTGGAATGTTTAATGTTGATTGAATGCTTCTCTAAACTTCTGCCAAAGTTCTCTGATTTTCTGAAGTTGCCAGTAAAGTTTTTTGTTGTTTTGACCTCTTGAGAATATCTTGTTGGTATTTCTCCTGTGTGTCTAACTTGAGTACATGAACAACTGTAAGTTCTTTTCAAGAGTCTTGTTGGGGAAGTTTTTTGGGGCCTTACAGAAGGGATCTGAAAGATCATCTTGTTCCAACTCCCATCATGGGCAAGGACTCCTTTCACTACACCAGTTTTTCTAAGTCCTGTCCAACCTGGCCTTGAACACTTGCAGGGATGAGACATCCACAACTTCTCTGGGAAGCCTGTGCCAGGGCATCACCATCCTTACAGCAAGGAATCTTTTCATAATATCTAATCTCTCTCAGTGTGAAGCCCCTTGTCAAGTCACTCCAGGCCCTTGTAAATAGTCAGTTCTTCTCCATCTTTCTTGTAGTTCTCTCAATGTCCTAGAAGGCCACAGTTAGGTCATCCTGAAGCTTCTCTTCTTCATGCTGAACACCCCCAGCTCTCCCAGCCTTTTCTTAACAGCAGAGCTGCTTCATCCCTCTGATCATCTTGGTACTTCCTTTGGACTCTTTCCAGCAGCTCCACATCCTTCCTGTGCTGGGGCCCCAGGGCTGGAGGCAGCTCTGCAGGTGGGATCTCACCTGAGCAGAGCAGAGGGGCAGAATCCCCCCCTCCCTGTTGTCAACACTGGAGGATCAGCCCAGGACACTGGGGGTTTCTGGGCTGCCAGGGCACATTTGTCCAGGGCAGCCATCAGCTTCACTGCACTGTAGTTTCCTTGATTTCCTCGTAAGCCCTTTTAATGCCATGGGATTACATTAGTCACCTGGCAGCCCTGTGATATCCAAGTGGATTATTAAGTAGGAGCTTTCGCACTATGTTTGGAAGCTTCAGAACTTCATCTCTGAGTTCCTCTAGATTTTTGGACACCTGCATTTGAGAACTGAGAAGGAAAGAAATCTCTGCAATGACACGACTAACCTGATGACAAGGGTCTGGAATCAGCTTCATTATGGGAAGAATACTTAAACCCAGAAATTACAGAGGAATAGCTGCAAATGTAGGAATTTTACAAGGAAGAAGAGGAACATGCTCAGAATTATGGAGATAATGTAGGATAGTGTGCATTACTGGAATATGGTCACGGGAGAGTACAGGCTGTTTAGGAAGAAGAGGGAAGGAGAAATGAGAAGGGTTTATGTTTTATGTCGTTACTTGTGCAATGCTCCACTGTGAGGCTGCAGACATCCTGTCAGAGACAGGAGGAAAATGAGGAATGTTGTCATAGGGTCTTGTCATGGATCACCCGAACAAGACGAAGACAAAGTAGTGAAGGGATTTCTACAACTAGTAGAAAGTCACAAGACTCCTCTGCCTTAGGGAGGTTTTCAACCATGTGGACATCTGCTGTGAGGGCAACAGCACCAGCTATGCCAGAAATTCTTAGCCTGATGACAATACCCTAATGTAAATACTGGACAGGCCATGCTGAGTACTGGAAGAAGGGGTGAACTTGTGATAAATATGATCCCAGATGGCAGCTCAGGCTGTAAGAAACACATGATGACTGGATGAAGGATCTAGTGGAAAGCTGGGGAGATAAGCAACAGAATTAGCCCTCTAGACTTTGTAAGATTGGAATTCATTGCATTCAGGGAACTGCTAGTTAGCACACACTTGGCAGCAGCTGTGAAAGAGAAGACTGCTCAGGAGAGATGGTTAGGGTTTAAAGGAAAATTATGGAGAGCATAGGAACAAACTACCCTGTTCTGCAGGAGGGCTGGGAATTTGATCTTAGCTAAGCAGCAGAGTACTTGATGAATTAAAAGACAAAAGTACATAAGAGGTGGGGGCAAGGACTGGCAACAAAATTAAAATGTAAAACGTTGCTTGGGTACCTAGGAATATTGAGCATAACAGTTCTGCATGAATGGTGCAGAAGGGAGTTCAGAGAAAATGTGTGTTTGCTGTTGAATGTGGGTGACCACCTAGTGAGAGGTGATACAGAAAGCACTTTTGTATGCAGCACCTTTTCTGCATCAGCCTTCATCAGCAAAATTTGTCCCTTCCACATCTTCCAATGGAGTTTGAGAAGGAAAGGGACAACCAACAATGGGGAAGTCCTGACCTACTAGTTAGTGAAGCTGGAATTTCTAAGAGAAGCTGGATGTATTCAAATCCATAGGGCTGGCTGTGACTTATCAAAGGCTGCTGAAGGAATTCACCCATGTAATTGCAAGGCTTATACTTTATCATTGGTGAAAAATGATACACAGGAAAGTGTGTCCCATATGAGTGGAAAAAGGCATCAACATGATCAGAGGGATGGAGCAGCTCTACTATGAGGAAAGGCTAGGAGAGCTGGGGGTGTTCAGCCTGGAGAAGAGTAGCTTCAGGATGACTTAATTGTGGCCTTCCAGTACCTGGAGAGAGCTACAAGACAGATGGAGAGGGACTGACTATTTACAAGGGCCTGCAGTGACAAGGCCCATTGTTATGCCCATCTGTAAAGGGGACAGGAAGAAGTACCAGTGAAGCTGTAAGCTGCTCAGTTGCAATTTTGATATTTGAAAGATAACAGAATATGTCCTCTTTGTATTTACTGCTAAGGACGTACAGGACAATAACTGCAGCATCTAATATGTATTTCCCAGGAAAAGGAGTCATGCTTGATCAACCTGTTTGGCTTCTATGATGAAGTGACTGCTATCTTTTATCAGTTCTTTTCTGATAATTACCAGGCTTTTGCCCTGGACCTCTGCTATGGTATCATTAAGCGGTCTTGAGTCTACCAAAACTGAACTGCTGCCCTTTGATTCCTTATTTCTATGTGCTTTATAAACACAATCATATTGAATTTTGGGGACATTTTAACTCTTCACAGGATGCTACATTATATGTATTGTCATAGATCAATTCTCAAATAGCTTTATTTTCAGCTATATGTCCACAGCTGTATACAAATCAGGTAAGTCAACACTGCTTTTCTTTAACACCCTAATTAGTGATTTCACAAAACACTCACTGGCAGTGAGTACTAGAATCCAAAATAACATTTGCCCATTCTGTGTGGAGTAGTTGTAGTCTCCTATGGGTGTTACATGAGTTACTTGAGCAGTCTGGTAGTCCCCTTTTATTTGCAGTTGGTATTTCTGTCCTGAGAGGACAGCTGCTGAGAAATGAGGAAACACTTGGTGAAGAGCCTGAAGCAGGAAACTTGAGGAACCTGAATTCCTTGAACAGCATGAGGATGGAGACATTTTAACACAGGACTTTAGTGCTAGATATGGTAAGAGCTAGAAGGAATTCAGCTTCACAATTTTCAGCTCTCCAGAGTGCAGTCTGTTTCATGAGTCCACTGTTCAAAGAAAAAAGGAAGACAAGGCTATGGTCAATATGCTCCTCCTAACTGAATGACTCATCATTCTCCAGGGATTTGTGAGCAGCAGCTGAACATACAGAGAAATTTGGCAAGAGGTCCCTATTCCTATATGAAGAATTACTTTGTTGCATTATAAATCAGATGCATTATCAGGTACAGGTTGCATTATAAGTCAGATGTTAAATGCTCTCCATATTACTGTATTGCACTAGACAAGAATTCAAAATTTCCACACCAGTCCTCTGGTAATGGGCAGCTCTTCTTTGTAATCCATTAGCCTTCTGAGACATTCACCTGTCCCCATAACTTGTGTGGTGAGCTCAGGGGTGAGCTCTGTGTTTGGCTTCCAATCTGGGGCCCAAAATGTGCCAGGGCACTCTTGGAACAGACTCCTACAGTACAGGAAATCATCTGATGCTGCATATTGCACTGAATCACAGACGTCGGTTTTCTAACCTCTTCACTGTGATATTCACTGGGATATTTTAATTATTGAAAAGCAAATGACCAAGAGAAGAATGTGTTTCAATCTGGGGGATCTGAAGAAGTTTGAGCGATTAGTGTAGATCAAGCGTGGATGTGGCACATGGGGACAAAGTTTAGTAGTGGACTTGGCAGTCCTGGGAGAACAGTCTTTTCCAGCTCAAGCAATTCTGTGATTCTATGATACTGTGATTACACCCTTTCCTAAAACTAGACCAGTTAGTCTCCTAGACTACCAGCAAATCTCTTTATTCCACACCACCAGCATTATACAGCCTGCTATCTCTAATGCCCTGATACAGAGAGTGCTGTGCTGTTAGGTGTTTCTGGGACTGTGAATGTGTAAGTACACTTATTTTTGGCATGGCACTGCCAGACTGAAGATTTATCAGAATGCATAGCAGCTGGAACTCTATGCTGAAGTTTGTGTGATTGGCACAAGCATTACATGCTGGTTTTTGGGGAGCTGTAGGTAGGGAAGAGATATGGGAACCTCTGGAATTTCAGATTTGACAGAGGGAACTCACTAATTATGCAGACAATAAAAGGTGCAAGCATTTATCAATTTCAAGTGAGAAATGTAAGACAGTCAACAGTGAGAATGCAAAGTTTCTTGAGAAATCACTTTTCAAATGAAATATGCACAAACACATATATTATTGTGTGGGTTTGAAAATAAACTGGTGGGAGAAATTAACCCCACTCAATTACCTTAAGAAAGATTACAGGTTGGAGTTAAAATTTAGTGGAAAGATTACAATAAATGTAATGATACACAGAAAACTGGCTTAAACTCACAAGATCCAAATACAACCTGGCACCCTGTTGATCAGAGTGATGGTTGCAGTCCTGCTGAAGTTATGGTCGCAGTCTTATTGAAAGCAGTGGTCCTGTGGAAGTTCTGGTCCTCCTGTGGATTCACCTAGTGGTGGTGGAGGTGTCCCAAACCCCCAGACTCCCAGATTATACACAGTCAGGTTCAGATGGTACCTCTCCCAGGGCTAGGAGTTTCACAATGGGATGGTAAATGCTGTGAGTCATTGCAGTTGCCCATTCTGCCAGGGCCATTGAGTCCATTATGGCCCATTAGCAGAGTTGACCCCCTCAGCATGGGTATGGCTGTGCTGGTGCTTCCCCTGAGAGAGTTATCACAGCTGAGCCATTTGTGAAGACAATGAAACACTACCCTGCCTTTCAGGGTTTGCCTCTTCTCCCTAATCTCATTTAACACCCAGCTTGTAGCCTGGGTTGGGTGTGCGCTGGGGTCCTGCAAATGACTTGTTATTAACAGTTCATCAGGAATGACTAGAGCTGAGCAGAATACAGTTTGGTTACGCCCATGTAATGCTAAACCAGCACTCTCCTCCTGTAACCCAGGACAATTTTCTACGCATACACAAGCATATATTTTATTTTGATACGGTGGTGCATCCCCCCTTCCTCCTCGGGGCTGCTCTAAAATCTCACAAATTCCCGTAAAGCCTTGATGTTTGTCCCTTGACTCTACCAAGAACCCTTGCATGGCTAAACTGGGAGCAGCAGTGACTGTAAATCCTGTTGTCTGGATGAGGTGAAGGATGAGAGAGGTAATCATCAGTCACCTGCTGAAAGCCTTGGAACTTTCCTTACCTGAAACATAGTCCAAGTAGAATGGTACTCTTCTTGCTGGCGTTTCGGTAACTCTAGTACCATTGTTACTGGAATTTTGGGAACACCGGTAATTACTGACCTGGACTGTAGCCAGGATGGAAATTTATGGATGACTAAACCCAAACATCTTGCAACAGCAAGTCTAAGTGAGGCCCTTTGAGCTCTCCTGGACAAGTCACAACCAGCATCTCCCTCAGAGTGGGATGCCTCTCAAAGTTCACGAACGCTCAAGTTTGTGAAAATTGGGGATTGATTTTTTAAAAATTCACCAAAAACTGATGATGGGGCCTGGAGTGATATCTTCCCTTCTTCGAGACTCAACCCTTGCTCACTGAGAAATTCCAAGACATTTGAAGTGAATATTTCACTGAACTCAGAGGAAACTTTTAACAAGTATAACCTTTGAACATTTATATACACATATAAATAATTTTGTCTGTATGCCTGCATTTGTGAATTTCTTTAAACACTCTACAGCAAGTAGAGTTTTAATGTTGCCATCTGGGATCTATGATTAAGTCACTGTGGCAATTGTAGTAAATCCTATTCAATCACTTGTAAAATGTCAAATTAGTCAATAATTAAGTCCTACTAGAGCTCTTTAGACACAAACTCTTGACCAGGTCTGTTATTAAGATTGGATCCAGCTGCACCTAGACTCTATCACGAGTTTAGAAAGCAAGAGAGCCCTCTGTGAACCTCGTGACACAACAGAAGGATCTTTCTTATGTTTTTACCCTTATCTTCTGCAACCCCAGTTGTTGTGCAAATTATTCTAAAGTGATACTTAGCTGATTTTCCTTGATCTTTGTAGTAAGTAATAGAGCAAACCTTGCCATCAAATTTTGTTGTACTTTTGCAAATTTATGTTAAACCCTCTTTTGCTGATGCCTTTGATGATGATTCTTTAAGTAACTTAAAGGATTCATTTGCAACATTTGATTCATCAAAAGTAGCTCAGGAATCTGTTCAAGAGCTCCATTTCAAAGTAGAGTCTCCCATTACTTGGGTTCAAGCTTCCAACACACTGTATTTCAAACCATTTCAGGTATTGAGAGTGTCCTATACAGAAAACTCAGCTGTAATAGATTTTTACTTCCTGCTTTCTAGAAAATACCACTGAAAAGTGGCTCCTAACACCATTTGCTAGTTTTTGACATACTTTCCCCGTTCTTCTCAATGCATATGCTCCTAAAACATCTTAGACGTTGTCATCAGCATTGCATGACTGAAAAGTTGTGGTATAAACATACCAAGGAACTACCATGGGTCAAGGAGCAAATCACTGAGAAAGGCAGCAATAGAACCATGCAAGTTCTCTAAGTGCCTTGAGTAGTCCAGATTCTCTCCTTAACACTCTTGAGAAATTATTTATAGATGTATTCACGTAGTCAGTAAGATATAAAAATGTTCTAATTATATCATTCAAATCAAGTGACAATTATGCCCTTAGTTTGCCAGACAATGCTTTGCCAAAAATGGTTTGCCAGAAATGTTTTGACCGAAGAAAGGGGGACCATCTGCAGCATCTGCAGACGAGAAACTATAAAACCTCCCAGAGACAAGCCTAGCCTGTCTCCACAGAAGGCTTCCAGGTAAGTGCATGCGTTTCGTGAGCTTGAAGAAAAAGGATAATGTCTTTGCAATATCGTGTTCCATTTCTTCTGCCTCTGACAACCATTTCCATGAGGGAGTGCCCATGTGAACAAAAATTTTCAATGTAATTCTGATGCATGTCTATATTTTCAATATACAATTATTCTTTGGAATTCTATTCAGCAGTAAGAAACAACTGCCATTCCTATTTTACAAGGTTGGCCAGATTCCAGGATACAAGCTTTTCTCTGAAGGTAACACACTGAATAGTGCATTTCTAATCTACAGTCCTAGGACAGGACTTTTAAAGAGCTGCATGAGTTCTGTCAATAAATCTGCTTATATTTCTGTTGAATTTGCTTAGGTTAGATAGCTGAAAATAGGGAGGATCTAAAAAGTGAAGTAATTTTTAATTTTTAATACAAAAGATACTACTTTCAGGAAGAAAGGACTCTCTTGAAGACTCATTGATCATAACTAAGGATCAGAACAGAGAGTGATTTTCTCTGGATGCAGATTCTTTTATGTGAAAAACTCAAATCTGGTTAGAATTCAAGGGGAGTTACCAAACTGTACTCAATAGTCAGAAGATTTTCTATTTACTATTACAAGATCTCCATGTTGTAGAAGTCTAAGTCTTACTCTTGGTTCAGACTAGGGTACTTTTAGCTTCAAATCAAACGAGATTTAATTGGTTTCTTCTTAAGAGCATATCTTGGAGACTAACTAGAAATTTATTAGCTAAAGAGCAAGGAGCTTTCTCATTGGTAGAGATTACTTCAGTCTTCTCATTGATCCATAACTTTTTTTTCCCCACCAGACACCTCTGCTGACAAGTTTTCATTAGAGTGCAGGCATGGCCTCTGGAGATGCTGAGATGGCTGTTTTTGGGGAGGCAGCTCCTTACCTCCGAAAATCGGAAAAGGAGAGAATTGCGGCCCAGAACAAACCTTTTGATGCCAAGTCATCCGTCTTTGTGGCTCATCCCAAAGAATCCTTTGTGAAAGGGACAATCACAAGCAGGGAATCAGGGAAAGTCACTGTCAAGACTGAAGGGGGAGAGGTGAGTGAAAAACAAGGATGAAGCACAACATTTGATCCACACGCTGAGCTTTTAGGTGACAAATGTGGATCTTTTCTTTCCTTGGCAGACCCTGACGGTGAAGGAAGATCAAATCTTCTCCATGAACCCCCCCAAGTACGATAAAATCGAGGACATGGCCATGATGACCCACCTCCACGAACCCGCTGTGCTGTACAACCTCAAAGAGCGTTACGCAGCCTGGATGATCTACGTAAGTGGCAGCAGCAGCTTCCTTTGGGCAGCTGGAGGAACTGCTGTGCCGGGCTCAGGGGAAGCCAACGCGCTGTCTCCCTTCCTCGCAGACCTACTCGGGTCTCTTCTGCGTCACTGTCAACCCCTACAAGTGGCTGCCCGTGTACAACCCGGAGGTGGTGTTGGCCTACCGAGGCAAGAAGCGCCAGGAGGCCCCTCCACACATCTTCTCCATCTCTGACAATGCCTATCAGTCCATGCTGACTGGTGAGTGCTTGATTTCCTTTGAACTGCTCTTAAAATCATCTGTAGAGGGAAAGGTAGAGTATTCTCTGGAAATATGGTGCCATACTTAAAAAAATTCATGTGTGTGAAATACCATTAGGAAGATTAATGCACTTAACTCTAATGGTCTGTGTGAGCTGCATGTCTGTGTTCCCATTAGAATCATGAAAGACCTGGACATAATCTAGAGGGAGTAAATTCACTGGAAGGAAACCACCTGTTCTGTGGTGTTGACTTTACTGACTGCAATGGATTCTTACATGTATGGATAGATTTATGTATCTGAATCGCTAAATTAGTCTCAGATGGAGAGTACAGAGTACAGTAAAATGGCACATAACCTATAAAAAATGGGCATAAAATCAATTTAAATTTTCAAGCATCAGTGCTAACTAGTGAAACAGAGATCTCTACCTTGAACAGGTACATAAGCCTCACATGACGCACTCATTATGCAAATGGGTTTCATTTTGTAAATGATGATCATATGGTCTAAATTACATACAGCCTTTAACCGTCTCTGGAATTCCTACACTGATCTGTAGCTGCAACTATAAATTAATTGCACCATTTAGTGAAAAGTAAACCACGTAAAACAATACCAAGGAAAAAATAAGGCTTTTAGCATTTAAAATTGAATGAATTTTTAAAAATTCTTTCTGCTTCTTCCTCTTCCTTCCACCTCTTATTTTCTCTTCTGTATATGTGCATTGAAATCAAAGGTGTGCAAGATTTTAGAACTTTTTGTCCTGTTTTTTTCTTAGAAATTAGGAAAAAGAAGAGAAAATTAATAAGTGTTGTCTACATATGATCTTAAGAATGCATAATTGCTGTATATACAGAGATTAAAAACATACAGGTGAAAAAGAGTGAAAGAGGTTGGTTAGATGTTTCTGTAATTAATGATGCTTCCAAATTTCCATAAGATTATTCATGAAACGTTTAGCTTCAAAAGAATTTACATACTATAAAAGTACAACCTCAATATTTTCATTACATGTTCTTGCCTATTAAGACAGAAATAAGTAGCTTGATCAAAAGACAATGTCAGGAAAGGCATAAGACTACAAAAGCTTCTCTGAAGTGATATCTTTACTGAACCAGTTACTAATAGCTGAAGTACTGCTGGGAGCATCAAAAGTACCCACTAGAATTCCCAGGGGCACTTTTTACTGTTTACTGTTCCTGGATCCTCTGATAACTTCAGTTCTTATTTTTCTCCTAGTTCTCAAATTCTTTGATATTCATAAGCACTAGGAAAAGGTTTCTTCTCTCTGTCTTTTCACAGATCGGGAGAACCAGTC